>OMKL01052174.1:0-11593 GCA_900302295.1 Parasudis fraserbrunneri | reverse complement strand
CGATCAACATCATCACTGGTAAGTAGAAATAGGGCTAGGGTTCCAAAAAATCAGAACTATCCCTTTAAGTTGGCTGGTGAAATTCTGGGCCCACTAGTAGACACAATGACCAGTGAATGTTAAAATAAAGCAATTAACCCCTCGAGGAAGGGGTAAATGGGTGGATTTACGCCCGGTTGTATAGTCGGATCTATACATTTACCGGGCGTAAATCCACCCATTTACCCCTTCCTCGAGGGGTTAATTGCTTTTCCACAACAGTTAGACTACTAGATATTATTAAAAAAGACACATAGTTGAGAAATGCACACCGACCAGTTGGTCTGTTTGACAGTTCCTGAAATGTGGTCCCAAGCGGGATAGATCGTGTGATTTACCCCGCAAAATGGAGGTCACGTGACTCTTACTAGCCAATCAGAATCATGGATCCAGACCCTGCTCATTTTAACGTTGTAGAATGCCACTTTTATGATTTTCCTATCATTCTGTTGTGAGGAGGACATGTGATAAGTGGACATAAAACATACCAATGTGTTCTGTGTCTTGAGACAAGAAACTGCAAGAAACTCTGCAACAGCCAGCGGGGAGTGGACCTTTAGTGAACTACAGAAGCTATTTCCTCAGCTATTTTCAACTGTAGTTGAGGAAATAGCTTATGCAGTTCACTGAAGGTCTGCTCTCCCGGCGTCACCCAGCAGAGTTTCTCGGGGGACGCCGATGCAGCTGAGCTCTCGAGACGCAGAACACGACGGTAAGTTTAATGTCCGATTATCACATGTCCTCCTCAAAACAGAACAATAGGAATCCGGCTAAAAATAGGCAAAATGCCTCTTTAAAGTCAGTCTCATGCCCTATGGTTTTATACAGACTATAGGTCTATTCCTTTTAGCTATGACTCTAGGGGACTAGCTTGGATGCTAGTGCTGTTTCAAAGATGAATCCTTCATGTAAGTTTTTGTTAAAATAATATGTCACCGAATGTCCTCTCTGAACGGACTCATTGGCTCTGGCATCTCACTTGATCAGACCAACATATGTTTGGAACTCATCCCTCCTCTGTCTCAGTGACTCTGGTTCAGATTACCTGGGAGAGGAAGAGGAGGAGGAGGAGGATGAGCTGGACCACCGTGAGGAAGGCCAGTTTTGGGTGACTCACGAAGAGCCTGTGGAGAATGCCGACAGCCCCGTGTACGAGCTGGAGTCGGAGGAGGAGAGGCCAAGCCCTGAACCCGTTATCTCCCTCTTTGCCATCGGCAAACTCTGCAGGTGACGTATGGGTAGTTCTATTAATTAGGGGGACAGGGAGAATTCTATTGATCAAAAAAAGGTTTTGAGGGTCATCACAAAGATGTAAACTTCCTATGTTATCTTTTTCTAGGTGACTGCATTTATAAATCATTCATAATAGCCCAGTGACTGTCAAAAAGGGCTTTAGTGTTTGAGATACCACTACCAGAGGTAGAACAAAACACAACAATGTTTTTCCTCATCTCTAAGTTCTCCCATATATGAAATGGATTCTTGTATAAAAATATTTTACTGCAAAAATGGTTAAATTGATAGATATTGTTATACACCCCAAAACGAAAAAAGAGCTCAAATAAAGCCTGGCTGTATGGGAGTTGAGACATATGAACTCATGTAGATTAATAATACAAGCTCTGAGAGCTTTCAAACTTGACAGGCTAGTAGTCAGGATATTCTTCTACCTAAATAGACACATACCTAATATTATCGGAAATATAAAAAATGACTATCTATGCTGAACGTACTCATTTACTTTGTGGTAACTCTGCCATGGATTGTCATAGAAACACCAATGAGGGCTTCTTGGAAAGGTGTGGTTGACATTGAATCAGACAATGTCACTTGTGTAGATGTAGCATGCATAGTCAGGGAGTTGCATCACTAGATGTACGAGGTGTCCCAAACCAAAGAAAATTACACATTGACAAGCGGTTGCTCCAATCTTAAACCACCCAGTATCTGGGGTGAGAAGAAGACTGACAAATTAAACTCAAGTAAAAGTATTGATACTACAGAGAAAATTCACTTGTTCCCATCTTGCTTTGCCCATTGGACCTTCTGTGTATGTGCATGCTCACGTTGAGAGAGCTTGACATGCACCAATTACCTACCAGTACTCTAACCCTTCACCTGCGATAATAGGTGGTAATAGGTCACCCTCCCCCATTCCTTTCACGTATTGATTTGCACCACACGTAAATGATTTCTCTTAAATGGTGACTTCAGCATAATGAAAAGCGATGTAGAGATGTCCCAATGGCTCTTTTCAGGGCCAAAGGCGCTTCCTGTAGATGCACCTCCTGTCCGGCAGTCCTGAATCCTAGTGATCTCTGTGATCTCAAGTCTCAGTTTGCCAAATTAAGCCTCCCTGAGAATGCAGCCATTGCCATTCTAGATTTTGCAGAGGACTACACTTGCGATTACCAGCAGGAGGTCCAGGCAGCACACTGGACTCAGGACAGTGCAACTCTGCACCCTGTTGTTGTCTGCTATAAGTGTTGTATTATGATCTCAGATGACCTCAAATATGATCATCATGCAGTGAATGCTTTTCAAAGAAAAACGTTTGAGCACTTGACTAAAAGGAGGCATCTCATACTCACAAAATTGTACAGATTTTCTGATGGTTGTGCAGTTCAGTACAAGTCCAAAGGGCCAATATCAGATATTAGTTATGCTTTATCAGACTACGGCATGCTGGATCTAGACATGGCACAAAGGCCAGTGATGGAGAGAGTGCTGTTATAAAGAGTAATGCCACCACAGCAGTGAAGACAGGTTGTGCAACAATCCAGGAGGCAAAGGAGTTGTACCTGTACTGTAGAGATAACTTAAGGAAGAAGCCTTCAGGAGAATGTACCTGTACTGTAGAGATAACTGAACAAAGAAGCCGTCAGGAGAATGTACCTGTACTGTAGAGATAACTTAAGGAAGAAGCCTTCAGGAGAATGTACCTGTACTGTAGAGATAACTTAAGGAAGAAGCCTTCAGGAGAATGTACCTGTACTGTAGAGATAACTTAAGGAAGAAGCCTTCAGGAGAATGTACCTGTACTGTAGAGATAACTTAAGGAAGAAGCCTTCAGGAGAATGTACCTGTACTGTAGAGATAACTTAAAGAAGAAGCCCTCAGGAGAATGTACCTGTACTGTAGAGATAACTTGACGAAGAAGCCTTCACTTATGAATTCATAGCTTGCCTCTAACCATCCCTTTCTCCCGCTGGTTTTCTCCCATCCTCTCTGTAGGTATGGCTTTGACCGGGAGCGCAGCAGGCAGGCACTGGAATCTGGCGGAGGGGAAGTCGGCGCGACACTCGAGCAGCTCCTCTCCCAAGTCTTCTCCGAGCGCTATGGCCACAAAGCCGTTTACCCCGACAGCCTCCAGGGGGCACCCATGGACGAGTGCCTCAGCCAGAGGGAGGAGGAGGCCCTGGCCCTCACGGCCATCTACGGCGAGCGCTTCACCGAGCGCATCGCCAACGCGGTGTGGACGGTAACGCTGGACCTCTCGTTCCTGTCAGCCAGGAACGACAGGGGAGCCAGGAGTCAAAACGGATCCAACGCAGGCGCTGTCAATATGCGCAACGTCTGCCGGTTCTACTTGAAGGGACAAGGGTGCAGGTTCGGGGACAAGTGTAAGTTCAGTCACCGTCTCCCCAACAAAGGGAGGTCTGGGGCGGGTTCCCCAGTGGAGTTGCTAGGCCCTAGCCAGCCTGGCTTCACCAGCGACTCCCCTCCCGTGTACGAACTAGAGGTCCGTTTCCCCAAGGAGAACCGCTACCCGTTCCAGGCCCCGATCGTAGCCTTTGGCACCAATGATGAGGCTATCGGAGCGGCGGGGAGACTGAGCGTGACTGAGAGGTTGTTCGGAGAGGCCTTGGCAGCAGCCAAGAGCAGAGAACCTGTCGTTTACACCCTTATCACCTGCTGTGAGGAAGAGGCCACCATGAGGGAGCTGTTGGCTATCGATCATCATAAATACAGCAGCCCTCCCCCTGTGGTGTCGTCGGCGCCACCACCCTCTCTTACCACAGGGAAGGGTAGGAATGGGAGGAGCAACGTGTCCAACGACGTCCAACAGGAGAGCAGTTGTACCAGTAGTAGTAATCAAACGAATACTCCACCTAACAGCAACACGAGCAGCTACAGACGCGTAGATGGTGAGAAAAAGTCAGTTGCTTGCTATCCTGCTGACATGACTTGATAATAAGTCCTCTTTACACTATACCCTTAGCCCAGGGTTATGCAAAAAATTGGCTCAAGGCTAAATTAGATTTATTTGTTTGTTTATTTATTTATAACATTTCACCAGTTCACAGAGTTAAGAATACAATTTTAACCACCAAATTGTTGCTAATCATGCAGAGATACTTGTCCCCACCCCCTGGTTCCGAATTTCCCCACGGGATAATAAAGTATTTCAATTCAATTCAATTCAATGGTTCAAAAGCTCTTACACTTTACTATGGAGACTGTATGACATTTTGCAATATAAAATTGACTTGAAACGTTTCATGGCGTTGGTAAGTCTACTTAAAGGAACACTTTAACATTTTGGGAACTACACTTATTTGCCATCTCCCCCCAGAGTCAGACAAGAAGATTTATATCAGTTTACTCTCTGTATCCAGTGGCCCCAAAGAGAGGTCCAGGTGCATGCTAGCCTAGCTTAGCACAAGGACTGGAAGCAGTATGGAGCAGCTAGCCTAGCTCAGTCAAAAGTCCAACAACTCCAAAACTGACGCACAGAGGTGAAATTGATTCTCATGGGGAAAGATGGCAAATAAGTGTATTTCCCAAAATGTTGGAGTGTTCCTTTGAAATTATGAAGAAAAAAAAAGTAACTTTGTGTATTTCCTAGAGACACATAGCTGTTATCCAGTTTTCTTGATCTAGCCAAACAGCCCCTGGGAAATAGCCGTTACACAGCCCAGCAAAAGGGGTGAAATGGCAAAATGTATACAAGTTAATAACTACTTTCTTTGGTGAGTATCTGTCTATGACCTAACACAGCGATTTTGTGTGTGTAGGTGCAGTATTTACTGAAATCAGAAAATGCTGGGTACAAGTAGAATGTGACTTCTGTGGTCTATTGCAAGCCTTGAAAACGGGGTTAAATAAAAATGGGGCTAGCCCCTTTTTAGAATGCTGCTCAGTCTTGAAGTGTCAGTTTACTCAGTTGGCCAAGGACTTCCGACGTTCTAGAAGTCACAGCTGGCGAAGGGTCACATAGAAAGGGATTTACATTGTAAAGCAGGGCTTGTGTACGGAATTTGCGCTTTCTTGTGAACCACTTTGAGATTCCCAGGAAAATAACATCTCCGCATTATATTTTTGGGCCCTACCGTCTCACCTTACCGCGTATACTTAGCCTGATTATCCGGTAGATGGTTGTCCGATAACTGTGTTGGAAAATGTTTATAACTGTGCGGCGCATAATATGTGCAAATGTCTGGCAGCTGTAGAGCTCACAATGGCATGGTGTCATAGACGTGAAGCATTTGTCACACGGATTGAAGTGGTCTCGCACGTAAACGTGCATGTGAACTGCCAGGGTGACTAACCACGAGTGAATGAATGAATGACTGACTGACTGACTTAATATGCGAGAGTGACAGAGCGAGCTAGTGACATTGCAGATCGACGAGCCGGTTCGCATTTAAAACTGCCGCACGCGAAATCTGACCTCCAGTTGTCTGTGTGTCTCTGCCTAGCGAAAGAGACTGGAGATGCAGAGGAGCGAGATGAGGAGGCGGAGGAGGAGGAGGAGGAGGATGATGATGAGGCCGAGGTGGTCCCAGTCGAGAGCGAGAGCTACGTCAACCTGAGGAAGAGGATGGTGAAGAGGCATGAGCAGACGATGGGAAACCTGCGACAGGAGAACAGCAGACTGTGCCAGGAGTTCCGGAGGAAGCAGGTAGACTAGACTTAAGTATCCTCCGAAAACATTCCACCCACCTGATGGTGGTTTTTTTTATAATTCAGTGGTGTTTCTGCAGCATGAACGGATAGCTTAACGTTGGTCTGGTTTTTGTTTTTTCTTTCACTGGGGGGGCTGTCCTCGACTCTACTAATCAGTTGGTTTATTTAATCGTTAAATCTGTAACATTAGATTTTTTTCCATGTACAATAATGCAAAATCACTTATTTAAATCCAGGCAAACGCGAGTGACCGCATATGCGAGAGCTTTGCGCGCGCTGGCTGTAAAATAGGAATGGAGTCTTGTTTTTTCTGTGATAGGCATGCGTATACTGCCTCCAAAAATTACCTCAATAACTACTTTCGAATAGTTTGGCATATGCCAACAACGCAAGGGCCCTACGATTCACAGCAGCCGTCAAAAGCGCATTTCTACCCAATGCTGCTGTAGTAAATCCCAGTTTCATTCTGAAAACGGCTTCATATTACATTATAAAATAAAAAATCATGTAAAGCAGTTCTTCATTGCTCTCCAACCATATTGAAGAATGATAACTCATGTAATTAGGCCTATATGTAGCCTAGAATAGACCCAGTTTTACCCATATTCACATGGATGAGATGAACGGCTTCTTGAAATCACCGATTCTCTCCTGCAAACTTGCGCACGCCGGTGTAGCAGGTAGATGTGCGCGTGAGAAACTGTTAACGGGCTGCGCACGCCCGACCACACGTAAGCTTTGGTCTAGCCCCGGTGTTATGTGAAAAGCAAAGTAGCATGTCTCACTGAAATGAATGGATACCGCTAGCTGCAAGCTAGCTCATTATTTTGCAGCTTGTGGTACCCATTGGTTTATGAGTTGTAAATGTAACCTTTTAAGAGGGAGAACACAAGATCTTACCAGATATAGCTGCAGTCATCCAATTTCACAATTCTGTCACTATGGAATCAATGCATTTTGCTGTAGCATTATAGGAGGCTAACTTGCTCCCATCAAAAACAACAAAAGCTGATTTGAAATTAACCTTTGTAAATTGCCATATATTACCGTATTGGCCTGAATACAAGACGACCCTCATAATGATATAATTTTTGAAAATCAAATCTTGTCTTTATGAAGAAAATAATAATTTCTGACAAGAATGTATTCGTAATACAAACACGTTTAAATACCACATGGTAGGCCGGTATGTTGCAGTAAATGTAGAACAATGATGATTATACACTTTCCTGGGAAATCTGTATATTCACCAACTCCACTGTGAATGTGCATATTAACAATTTATTGTGCATATTCCCCAACCAGACGGGAAATCTCAGGGCGGGAATCCCACGGAAATCTCTGTGAAATGGTTAATGTGGGTGGGAGCAACGCAAACGGAGTACTGGCCTTACGGAGTTACATTACCATGCGTTACGATACATCGCAATGCATCACGATGCACACGCCCGCCAACTGTCAACCTCTGTGCAGACAGCTCGTCCACGAGTCCTGGCACGCTTCCTTCTACGCAGAGTTAGAGAGTTAGCGGGTGTACTTTGGTAGAAAATTATACTGTTCACAAGGGATCTGGATTATCATGAGTTACCTTGTCATGATATGGGAAATGTAATCTTTCGGTGCTTTGAACACCATACGTTTTTGAAAGCCTCGCTTCGCATCTGTGACACCTCTCGCCCCTTGTTCACCTCGGGAGAACGTGTGCTCCTCGGAAAGAAATGTCACCAATAGGAGTCTCCCTCTTCCCCTCTGGCACCTCTCCCTTAGTCATCCAGACGTTACAGCTCCATGCTGCAACAGAGGCACAAGCTACCGGCCTGGCAGGAGAGAGACAACATCCTGGAGACGCTGGAGCAGTGTCAGGTGCTTGTGGTCAGCGGCATGACCGGGTGAGACATTGAGGACAATACACTGTTGTATAGTCAAATAAAAGTACTTCAAATATGCTGTATAGGGAGAAATACCCCATATCCTTTTTTTTTTATATGCATAAGTATGTACAACATTTGAAAGAAGGTGAACAGCCTTAGAGACGCCCATCATCGTTCGGTGGCTTGACTGTTTGCTGATTTCATCACCGTTATATATTGTAACATTAGAATTTCGCTGCCTAGCCAACATCGGTTAAGCTGCTTGAGGTTTAGCCAACGTGGTCCGATGTTTTGCACCACAGTGCAACCATCAAAATGAAGACACGGGTGCCCAGATATGGTGTAGTGGTTAAGAACCCACAGGTAACCCTGCCGGCCTGGGATCCAATCCAGTGTCTCACCTACTCTGTCTCCCTCTCAGTCTTCCAACTGTCTCAATAGAGGAAAAAAGTCTCATACACAACAGTCAGATAGTCTTAACAAGGGCTTAGGAGAAGGCAGTCAATGTAATGAAGCAGCTAACGTTAAATAAGCTTCCTAGCTGCCATTTCCCTTTGACACCCGAATAGAAATAAGAAAAATGTTAGCAAAGTGTAAGCACGATTAGCATAACTAACATCTGTTAAATAAGTAAACTGTATTTATAAAGTGCCTTTTGAAAACCAGAGTTACAAGGCGCTGTACAATAAAAAGATAAAAAATAGAAAGTTGAAAACAGAAACCCCCCCCAGAAAACAGCAAGATAAAAACATTAAAAAAAAAAAAACTGCACAAAAGGGAAAAAACGCATTACAAAGCAAAGTGCTTACGAAACAAGTGAGCTTTTAACCGCTTCTTAAAACTACCTACTGACTGTTGTGTTTTTTATACCTAAAGGAAGACGGTTCCAGAGAGTAGGAGCTACAACTGCGAAAGCTCGGTCACCCTTAGTTTTTAGCCTAGATTTTGGGCCAGCCAGAAGGCCTCGGTCAGAACACCTGAGAGATCTCATTGATCGCAAGGGGACACAGTAGTTCCGAAATGTAAAGCGGGGCCAGCCCGTGTAGTGCTGTATAGGTAAATAAGAGAAATTTTTAAATCACTTCTCCAATCAATGGGTAACCAATGTAGAGAGGCCAACACTGTTACAATGCTTGACCTAAGTTTAGTCTTGGTTTAACATCCAGCGGATGCATTTTGGACCAGCTAGAGCCGAGGCACAGAGGAGCAGCTCAGGGTGGTGAGCAGTGCATTGTAATAATCAAGATGGGAGGCGACAAAAACATGAATGATTTTTTTTTTCTTCCAGATCTTGAAAGGGTGATACAGATTTCATTTTGGCAATGTTTCTTAGTTGAAAGACGCATTGTTAATGTTTTCTACTCAATATTTCAGTTAGCTGTCATGATGCTGATGGTTCCCTGCGTTTTGTGTGGTTTGTGAAAGCCTTTGTACAAGACAACATGGGTAGCCTGAATATTGAGTAGCAATCATTCACGGACATTAGCAATGCTAATCGCGATTGGCTCAAGGCTAACGTTTATGTACTTCTATTTTCAAAGAGGATATGGCTAAGCTGAAATCATCAGCTCTAATTGGTCAACTTTTCAGCATGTGATGTCAGTGAAATCATCAGCTGTGGAAAAAAGTGGGTCAATTTTAGTTGGGACAGACAGACAGACAGACAGACATATAGACGGACAGACCAACATTGTTCTAGACAGCTTCAGGCCCTTTGGGCCTATGCCATAAAATGACGTAGCGTGGGTGTAGCGTTTCCCATTTTTCAAGGGACCTGAAAAGCTACGATATACAAAAACAATATATCAATCAAGCAATCAAAACAGAATGTTGAATCCATACGTTAATTGCCAAGCAATTGAATGTTGATGGATGTCTCCATGTTGAAATGATGAATGAAACACTATACAGACGGATGTACAGGTTTGATCAGTGTCTAGGATGGAAATTGTGTAGACAAATTCTGCTCCATTTAATGGATGTGATGTTGTATGTTTCCTGAAGATGTGGTAAGACCACACAGATTCCACAGTTCATTCTGGATGCCTCTCTGAGAGGTCCCGCGGAGCAGGTGGCCAACATCATCTGTACCCAGCCGCGTCGCATCTCTGCCATCTCCGTGGCCCAGAGGGTGGCACAGGAGCGGGCAGAGCGATTGGGCTTCTCAGTGGGCTACCAGATCCGCCTGGAGACAGTCAGGGTATGGCAATATTCACTAACCCAGTAGTAAATGGTGGGGGAAGAGGTTCGCAAAAAGCCTAAAATATCCTAAAATTAAAGAAATGAATCCACTTGAATGCAAAAGTCAAGGTAATTTTCAAATAAGAAGATTTGTAAAAAGCAAAACACAGTATTGACTAAGATGAAGCTACATGACAAGGCATTTCAAATGAATAGTGAGTTATTACTATGGTTCATGGGTTTAACCTATATTTGCTTTAACACAGAAGGTAACTTTACTTCCATTAGCATTACCAAGCCCTTCATAGCATGTGTGATGTTAATTATATCCCCAAATGACAGGATATTATGGTTTTACCCTGACCACCGCCACAGAGTTTGAATGCGGTAACTTAATAGTTTTCATTCAAATCTTTGAATCTTTTCTAATTTGCAGTGCACATTTATGACCCCTAGAGGATGAACCCTATTAATTAATCGATGTTCGATTGGGTTGAGATCTGGTGACTGCGAAGGCCATAGCATATGATTCCCATCAATTTCATACTCATCAAACCATTCATTGACCACTTGTGCCCTGTGGATGGGGGCATCGTCATCCTGGAAGAGACCACTCCCATCAGGATAGAAATGTTTCATCATAGGATATAGGCGATCACTCAGAATAACTTTGTATTGATTTGCAGTCAGCCTTCCCTCTAAGGGGACAAGTGAACCACCCCACCACCACACCACAGCTGTATGGAAGCATCTGCATTCGTTAGGTTTTCAATTTTAAGGCAATTAATCATGCAGCCTGAACTCTAACGCACACACACAGGCACATACACGCTCAATATTGTCTGGTGCTGCACAATGGGTTGAAGACGAGATGTTGTTTCGTCCTCCTGCAGTCGTCTGCCACCAGGCTGCTTTACTGCACCACGGGGGTCCTGCTGAGGAGGATGGAGGGAGAGACGGACCTGAAAGGAATCACTCACGTCATCGTGGACGAGGTCCACGAGCGCACAGAGGAGAGGTGAGAGAACGTCTGACACGACGTACAATAATGCCCACCGCACATGCTGCGTTAATGGTGTCCTCATCCTCTCAAGTGTTACTTTGTTTAGATTAGATTAGATTAGATTCCAATTTATTGTCATTATACAGCACAAGTACAGTACAACGAAAAGAAGTTTGGCATCCATCCAGAGTGCAAATGTTACAGTAAAGTGCAGTAGCTATATACAATGTACAATATACAGGTGATTAACTAGAGTATATTTGAGTAAGTGGTTAGATAGTGAGTGCTACTGAGTAGTATGATATGTACAGATATAGGCAAATAAGTATAAGTAGGTAAATAGTAAATAAGTAAGAAGTATGCAATGAATATAAATATATACGGTATATATATACAGCAGTGATGTACATGCTATAATACAGAGCTGTGTGCAGCTATAATACAGAGCTATAGGCAAATAAGTATAAGTAGGTAAATAGTAAATAAGTAAAAAGTATGCAATGAATATAAATATATACGGTATATATATACAGCAGTGATGTACATGCTATAATACAGAGCTATGTGCAGCTATAATACAGAGCTATAG
>OMKL01052169.1:0-12399 GCA_900302295.1 Parasudis fraserbrunneri | reverse complement strand
CAACTCCCGAGATCAGACGGACAGCTAACACCTCGCTTGATTGAGTGTGATGTGCCGCATTACATCAGCTTAGAGGTGTTAGGAGAAGCTGTGATGGCAACCGAGGGTCTCACCTTATATGGAGTTACTGTACACAGATGTGTATTCAAATAGTATCTTTGTTTTCGGCAAAAGGGACCTGTGTAAGGGACCTATAATGACTCATTTATAACACAAACACTGCAGGAATTATGATGGCTACCCAGGATCTCACTCTGCATGGAGTTGTAAAAATGTCCAGTCAAATCATCATCTTTATTGCTACCAATACAGTACTAACACAAACACTGCGGTGACTAGCACATCGTCGGTTTGCTTCTCACCATTTGACATAGCATTACAATAGCACTTTTCTCTCACCCTTCTTTTCAGGGGTCCCAGGCGAGATGATTTTGCGTCAGGTGCCAGGTAGGACAGCCACAGCCCCGTGGCCACGTGCATGACGAAGCAGACAGAGTCCCCGTATTTAATCTCTGGCGCGCCCATGCCATCGATGTCCCGCTTTGGACCAGAGTCCCCCTTTTCCTGTAAGGAGGCACACACAGGAGAGACACACACACGCACACACCGAGACATGACAAATGAAGATTATGCTATGATCGGAGAGGCGGGTTGAGGAGAGCACACTCATTACTCTACGGGGGAGATGGTCTTGTTAGCTTTGCTCTGTGCTGCTGATTACAGCAGGCAGCAGGTAGCAGAAAATACATCGATACCAGTGTATGAAATGACAACGCACCTTCCCAGATTGCAATCAACTGACCATTTGCAACATGTCTGCACGTCCTGCCTCCCTTGCAATGTCCGACAAGCTGGCAAAATGAACTATATGCCTCAGCGAAAGAAGAAATGAAAATAACCTTGCCCCGCAGATGCCTCAGGATAGTGTGTCTTATTAAGTTCCTCAACAACACTTTGTAAATATTTTTTTTCTGTAATTCATGATCAAACACTGCTCTCCATTCCTTTGCTGTCGGCTAAGAGACAGATGGATTGGTGGATCCTGATGTCAATCATTATTTAGCAAAATGGATGTTTGCTTCTGGATTGTGGGCAATTGGAGGAGGGAGAGAGTCAAAAGGGTAGAGAGGGAAGAAAAGAATGAGAGAGGGAGGGGAGAGAAAAATAGAGAATAATTCAGATAACAGCCATGAGTAGTTAAAGACAAGGTATAACATGCAAGATGACAATGTCTACAGTACATATGTGACATGACAATGACAATGTGTTAACTTTGTTATGTGTGTGTAACATGACTAGGCATGACCTCACTACAAGGCAGCCAACTGGCACTTGGTGTGTGGGCGATGGCCGGAGAAAAGGGGGGAGTCGGGGGTGAAGGTAGAGAAGAGGAGAGGAGGAAAGAATGAGAGAGGGAGGGGAAAAGAGAGAGGGAGGGAATATATGGGAGCGATTAAGAGCATTCAGATAAGTATCATGGGTAATGAAAGACAAGAAAGAAGCAAAAGGAGTGAAGGAAGGAGGGACGAGGATAAAGACATTATTGGAATATGCATAAAACCCACTGAGGCACAGTGCTGAATCGGTACGACGTTAATGATAAATGTCCCTTTCTTAACTTTCTAATTAAAAAACAGCCATAACACAGTCGCAGTTAGAACTGGGACAACCTGGACGGTGGCTCTAACATTTACATTACCGGCTAATCAGACCCTGCGAAAAGGTCAATATATTGCAACCAGTGACAGGCTCATTAATAATAGATCTGTCTGGAAGGAAAGTGTTTCAGCTAGATGTTATTGGGGGAAGACTTGCTGTCCACACAGCTCTTTTGTGAGATACAGCCAGGAGCAGTGAATAACTGAGGATGACTCAGAATATGATTGTAGGTGACTCTGAGTATGACTGGGATTCTCCTGGGTCATTTGTATGGCCGAACCCTTCAGATAAAGAACCATATAAGAGTTGTAAAGTTAATCCAAATCACTTGGAGTGTGAATGTGACACCCCAAAGTGCTCGACTGTGTTTAACTATGAATGTACTCAAGACTCCGACTTTCAATCTTCAGATAATTAGGTTTGAAAACATTGTTCATCTTAAAACTTAAAATGGACTTGTATGGTTCTTCATCTGAGGGGTTCATGGCTGTGGGACAAGTTCAGTTGGATATAGAATGGAGAGTGTTTCTTGGGTCATTGTTGAACTGAGTGACCTGAGTTGATGTGCGGTTCTTTTGGACTGGGTGACCAGTGGTGAACACAGCATAAAGGTGGTAAACCAGTGACAGTCAGGACACGTAGCACAAAAGGTTCCACTCATTCTTACATCTATTAGAATGTACAACGAGGAAGAAGTGGTCACGAGGGACAAAAACCACCACAATACACCGACTCTAGTAGAAAGAACACTTGGATAACTGCCAGAGAGGGTCTCATAATGTTGACATGGATTTGAGCATTGATTTTCGTCTCAAAAATCTCATTTGTAATCATGGCAAAGGCATCATTTGGCTAAATTCAGCTAATTCCACTACAGCTGTTCATCGACTTTCTGCCATGCATAGAGGAAACACTAATTTCCTTGACATTAAATTATCGATCACTCTGGTAGACATTGTAACTTTACCAAAGGAGCTTGTCATAAGGGAGTAGCCAGATTGATGATCTGTTGCATCTGTCCGTCTATATCCATATTTAATCATTTTTCAAGGCATCTGTCTCCACCAGATTTGTGAATGTTTTGACAGACAGGAAGGAACTGACAGATACATCACCAGTTACAACGAGGATGCATTATTCAGTTTGTTTATGGAAGCAAAGCTAACATTAGCTGTGGTCATTAGCTAAAGACAGCCAATGTTACATTAGCCATCTTGTTGTTTCTGTGTACACGCGATTACGTTCCGTAACAAAGCAACAGACAGCGATGGACTCCGCATTCTGAGGGATGAATCTGGATGTTCACTCAAACTTTCTTTCTATGCATTCAACTTGTGTTGCCGTGGCGGCGAGGGGAGCACCAACCTTGGTAGGCCTGAAGCAGAAGGCAGTGGACTTGGTGTCGGACTTGGCTCTGTCCTGCAGGACCAGGCCCTGGTCCTCGGTGAGGGCCAGGTAGTGGCCGGTGGACAGGTGGCGCAGTCGGAACGACTGGCCCCAGCGGATGTGGCTTCCGCTCCAGCTAAACAGGCACAGGGAAAGGACCACAGACATCAGACACTAAATCCACAACATCTTTAAAGAGTCGTCTTTTCCTGGCCTTTCTATTTTACTGCATAGCACACATAGCGGACACTGACAGGAGAGATGGTAGAGAGGGGGAATAGCCTGATTCAACTGTCGAGTAAAGAAATTAATATGATCCCCCTGAGATCTTAGGCTGCAATACTGATTTCAACATTTTAGAGCTTACATTTCTTATAACCAATATATCTGCCAATATGCTTTAATTTTAAAGACAGTATGAAAAATAGTATCCCTCATTTTATGCTTTGGAAAAGAAAATTGGTAAAGATGATTTTGATATATACATATATGATAAATGATACAATGGCAAAAAGCGTATATCGGCCAACAATGTCAGGGACAAGACAAGCAGTTCCTGTATAAAGGCACATCATCCAATAGGAATCCTGCAATCAGATGTAAACACACCTGTCACCAACCCTAACCAGTGAGGCTGGTTGAAACCTACAAAATGACCAGTACGTGATCTGTGCCTTAGCTCACACAGCCACCTGCAAGTCCCGCAGACAAAACATTCTACTGCATTAAAAACTGCACTTATGTCTCTGCTCTAGGACGGTGGCGATTTTGGAAGGTAATGTTAAAATCGTGTCTCTACAGTGAAAATAAAAACCTGTGGAAACAACTGTAACATTTCAAAGTGCAGAGGGTTCGTCTGTAGGTCCCGGTGAGAGTAGGAGCTGAGACTAGAGGGAGACTGTGTGGGAGGAGTGTTAAAATAAGTTCTTCAGAGAGGGGGAGAGAGAGAGAGAGAGCGAGAGAGAGAGAAAGAGGGAGACAGAGCGAGCAACAGAGATATACAGAAAGACGGAGTAGGATAGAGAGATAGAGAGACTGAGGGAAAGAGAGAGAGAGAACATGTGAACAGAGGCTCACCCCCTCACAGGGAGATTCTGCCACCTAATTGGTTGTGACAGTGGTAAGAGACGAGAGGCTTATATATATATAACCTGGTGGTTACATCAGTCTCTATCATACAAAATTCACCACCAGCTTCATTCTCCAGGGCAAATCACCACTCAGACCACAGCATATCTACGGTATGCTTTTCTAGATATAACCTGTTGTAAGGAGCATCTGATATACTGATGTGTGTGTGTGTGTGTGTGTGTGTGTGTGTGTGTGTGTGTGTGTGTGTGTGTGCGTGCATGCTTGTGTCTGTGTGTGTGTGCATACGTGTCTGATCTCACCTGATCCTGAGGGGCTCCAGTCTCCAGAGAGAGCGGGCCCTTGATGCTCCTTTGCCCGCCTCATAGTTCACTATCCTGGGGACACACAGAGAGAAAGAAGTGGGTTCTGGGGTCCTTTAAGTCACTCTGCGGCGAGACTGTAGCCTGATGAGTTTCTGTTACTGCTGCTGGTTGTGCAGAATAGGGATGTGCTCGATAAAATCTCACCGGTGCTCGAAATGAAATCCTCTATGCAACACTGCATATTGCAAAAGCACCACTTTTTCCTTTTTCTTTTTTCTTTTTTAAATAGAGACACTTTTCTTTGACCTTCATTGAATGTTATACATGGTGATTGCACACCAATATATTATTAGCTGTTAAAATGTCATTCTGAGAGATGATGACTAATGATTTGTGATGATTTTGTTATTAAAGAGACATGCGGTATGACTTATGTCTCAGTCTGAGAGTTTGAGTTGTCTGTGATTAAAGAAATTCTTAGTCAACTAATAGTCATAGGACTATCTAATCGATAAGTTGATTTAATCGACAAACCTTGGGAAATTATGTTTCCAAAATGCAAGCATGCAGAAGGACCTGTTTGAATCTAGTGCTACCAGAGATATACTTTATCAGGAAATAATTTGTTCACTATGAAAGATAACAAGAGCAGCCCTCTTAACAGTAAGAGATATTGGTTGTAAATTCACCATGACATCAGTGCCTCATCAAGATTCAATGGACACACTAACCCTGTCACCAAATGATCTGAGACACACAAATTCCCCACGAATGAATCCACAAAACCAATGGAACGATGATGGGGTACAGTGTGATGGGTTAGGAAGCACCTCTTCCAGGTGAACAAAAGGTGTAAAATCAAGTGAGATGGATCGGAAGGGACCAATGCTAGGTTCACATCAGACGCCGAAGCGCCGTGAAGTGCTGCAAATCACCGCAAATTGCTGAGAATCGCTGGGAAGCCCTGCCAGTTTCCTTTTGGCACCCATGTTAACCGATTGGACCGCTGGCTCGCGATCTGCAGCGATAGTTTTCGGCGTCTGTTCCATTTTCTCAGCGTGCTGCGAGCACCTCTACATGTGCTTGGAGCAGAGGAGCAGAATCTCTTGTTGGTGTGAACAGCCAGGCACCTGCTCACGTGAGAATTGACACTTTGTGGCGCTTTCGATTCTGGTGTGAACCCGGCGTAAGACATAGATCTACGACTGACCTCTGCTCGTCCCCGTTCTTGTCCGCTCCGGGGATGGTCAGGCTCTCGTCATGCCCGTGGCACAGACGCATTACGTGACCGCCGATCAGATACCCTGAGGAACACAGACAATGACAACAATCAGACCAGGGTTAAAGGACAACGGAGGTTTCATCTACTTCCTCTTGGAGCATGTGGAAAATTCAGTTTTTGCATTTATTTATTTTTTTGCATTTTTAGAAAATACACATACAGTGAAGCTGCAAACATCTGATGACAATTTCAAGTTGTAATACAAAAAGAAGATCTTAAATAATGAAGGTCTGATGAAAGTCCATGATGTGACCCACACCCAGATCAGGTGTTGGGGGGATAACAGTAACCTCCCCAAAGTTTACAGTGGCCTTGCTTTTGCATCCAGAGGTTGTGGGTTGTAGGTTTCTTTTAGGAACTTGCCTACAGCCACGTTGCTGGCCGAGCAGGTAGGCTGAACGTTCCACAGGGTCTGCATGAAAGAAGCATCCACCTGGATATTTCCGTTGCAAATGGACAGGTGCTGCAGGAAAAGAAGGTCAGTTTATTCAGGGTTTCATTCACAGGGCAACTGTAGTAGATCGTATACCGTTGGGAGTGACTGACTGACTGAATGACTGACTGAAAGATAAAGGGAGAGAGGGGGAGAAAGAGAGAGAGAGGAGCTCACAAATACATTACACAGATATACAATATTACAATACAACAATATTGAAGGGAATATACAGTATGCGCATTACGCGGTGAAGGAAGGATTGGCAAGGAGATGTAAACAGCTTTGTCTAAATCCTGTGGCCCTGCCAGCTCTGTATGGCTGCGGGCTATACAGCAGTGCTGCGTCGGTGTCCCTCTGTGCAGTGCTGCTAATACAATGATTTCCTCCATCAGAAACACTCGGATGGACTCCCACTGCACTATAAACAGGACTCTGAGGTGGAGAACAAACAGTGAATGCTCAGACCCTTTGCATCCTACAGTATAACTAGCTAGCTATCACTATTTTGGGCTAAAAAAAAACAAAAAAAACAGACTGTGTCGAAGATAGAAACAGGGTTAACATCCTATATATCATTGTTCTGAGTAATGGAGTTAGATTGCTAGTGCCTAGATCTGTGATGTATTCTATTCTACAATAGCCATGTTTCCGTTGAGGCTGATTCAGGTGAAGAGTTCCTGCTGGAGGAGATGGAGGTCTGGCAGTGTTCCAGCTTTGCTTTAATTGGATATTTCCCTTCCTAAAGTGGCCAGAGCTGACTCAAGAAGCCAATGCTCTTTCTATTACATGCTTGGCACGTCTCTCTCTCTCTCTCTCTCTCTTGCCATCTCTCTCTCTTTTGTGTGCCATCTTTCTCTTTCTCTCTCTCCCCTCTTGCCATATTTTCCCTCTTTCTCCCTCTCTTGCATCTCAACATTTTTCTCCTCAACTCCCTCCCTGTTTCTTCTTCTCATCTTTCTCTCTTTCGCTCCCTCTCTCTCCCTATCAAGCTAAGTTCATTAAGCTTGGTACCTCTGAGCACATTAGGTGTCAGCTCATCAGTTAGATAGACGTCTCTCATAAATTAATACAAAAAAAAGAAAATAGGAATGCTTTGCCGGTAATCAGATTTCCATTACAGATAGCCATTTCAAGTCTCCCCGTGAATTGCCTTGTCACTCTGGAGTAGCCTGGGGTGAGACCGAGTATCTAAAGGCTATAAAAATTTCAGAGGCAAAATTTTAAGCGTAGAGAGAGTGAACCAATGTGAATAAGTCACTCTGTCTAGCCTGCTCTGCTCTACTCTGCTCTGTGCAGGGAGATCGCTGGGGCGCAATAATCTCTCCAACCCCCCCCACCCCCTCTTCATTTGGCCTTTCTACCATTCCCCCTAAGGCTCTGATGCAGCCAATTCTGTTCCAACATAAAAAAAAAAAATAGCTTGGCAGCGAAATAAACAAGCCCAGAAAAAAACAAAGGGAGCAAACTGTGAACCTAGTGAGAGCTGACAGGAAAACAGACAGAGAGATGATCCAGGACGTGTGATAAATACAACAGGTCTGATCTGATGCTGTCAGACTCACTGAATGCAGTTTGTACCCAACAGACTAAGAAATATTCATGAGGTATACACACATCTTATCTGGAGGTGAGAGACAGAGCCTGTGCCTAAGACTAGACTGAATATGGCACCAACCCGCAGTGTACGTGAAATATTTAGCTTATCGTCGTTGAAAGTCATTCAGGTGGTGTTCACAGTAAGTCAGAAGCTGACCCTGGTGACTGACCCTTACGTGAAATGATAATCAACTCCTGACTGACCCAGTCGTCCTGTGTAGCTCGATGGGTACACTGCTACAATTTATCAGGTCACAGTGTACATTTTACTCTGTGAGAGTACACATAACACCAGCTTGGTGTGTGTAATTGGGTCCAAAGCACATGGCACAAACCCTCTCAGGTTAGATTCCCACATGGGCCAACCATGTTAAAAGCATATGTGCTCATGGTGCTGTGAGGTGTTTTGGGTAAAAGGTACCCACCAAACGGCATATGGTGTGTTGTACAGGAAGCCCAGGTAACCGTGACAGTTGGATAAGGAGTGGAGTTGTTGGGGTGCTGCTTACCAGGTATCTCTCTGTGGACACGCTGACCAGGATGAGGTCGTCTCCGATTCGTACTTTCTCTCCCTCTGACCTCTGCTTGGACGCAGGATGAATGGTCCACCAGCACGCCTCTCCTACAGACACACACACACACACACACACACACACACACACACACACACACGTGCGCACACACACAGGCTACTAGTACCCTAGCCTGACATGTCAGACCCATGGAATGTACACAAGCTAGCTCTTTGCATACATTCCATGGGTCTGACGTGTCAGGCTACTTGTACCCCTACGCTTTGACTTTCAAACATGCTTATTTAAACCTGCACTATGGAACTTTTTCATGAAAGAAATATCGCTTTAGAAAGCTATATCATTGAGTTGGGTCAAGTTGGGCTGAACAAGAGAAAACCCTCCCAACAGTGATGCATGAAACACAGTGAAATTGCCCATATGAGCTCCTCTGACATGACCAATGAGGCTACAGTGTCATTTCAAGAGGATAAAATGTGAACGACACAAATGTAAAACTGTTGTTCCCAAAGTCACCTTTCTTGAAGAAATATATTCATTTGTTGTGGTTTTCTCTCATCTGCCATGTTTAAACACTGTGCAGTTACCTCTAAAGGCCACAGGGTGTCAATCTTGCAGCTTTAATTTATACATCTTAACTGACGAAAAAACATAAAGGCAGGGACTGTGCCAGTCTATAGGCTTGTACAGACTTGCGATTGCCATTTTGAGTAGTCCTCACTCCTTCATGTTGATAAAGCAGCTATATCTATTTTGGGTGGCACAAAGCATAAAAATAGCCCTGATCTGTGGAAGCCAAGCTAGTCTGAGTGTCTTGAAGAAGCACTGGAAGTATCATTTCCACTTGATAAATGGCTCTGGATCTTTTTGTATTTCAAATGTCACCCATCACCATGCAGTAGCAGTGCTGGCTCCACAGAATACATTCACCTATCCCCTCCAAAGAATAATGACTCCATCTCAGGGGAGTCCAACCTGAAATGGCTATTCAGGAAGACTGAGTCATATTAACCCTCTCGCGTGTACAATCTCACATGTGAGATTAGAATTCTGAGAACTGAACATTCTAAAGTCGATGTCACGATGGCTACTGGCCTTTGAAAGCTTTGAGAGTTTGAGATAAGATAGAACTCATCTTATAAAACATACATCTGAGAGGGTTAATTGCAGTAAAACTCTAAAACGGGTCTAGTGGCAAGGGCTTGTTAGTGTTACCTATTGAATCCTCTTGTAATCCTACATCAAAGGACAGTTTGTCGGTCAGGGACCTCGATGTATTCAAACAGGTCAGGTACTGTTGAGAGGAAGACATGAGTCAGCATTATGAGAGGAGATGCTCTGAGATGAGTTTCTGTGTGCGAGTCATTATGAATTCATGAATTCAGATCAGATTCAAATATCCAACCCCTTGAAATTATATTTTACCACCACATACTTACTATACGGGACAGAAAAACAGAACAGGCTCTGCTTAGGACTCATGAAAATACATTTGTTTTCTACTGTATGTCAGCACACATATCAGTACCGAATGATCTCTGCCGCCGGCAATATGAAACCACAGCAGAGTTTCGGGTGATTCTCACCATGCCGCTGAAGGAGTGTCTCAGGAGGATGGCGTGGCCATAGAGCAGGGTCCGGTGTCCGCCCCCTTGAGCTGCCTGCCGGGGATCAAACGGGGAACACATGATAGATGCTGTAGATTAGACTGTATGAGATCGGACTCAAAACATTTAACTCGGTAGCCTATTTTTCCTGGCACCTGTCGAGTTGGATTTTGTGGGATACTTTTCTGGTTGGGCATTTAGCAGACCTTCTTTTCCAGAGAGAGACAGCAGGTGCAGCATCAGAATGAGCCCAAATTCTTGTTTTTACCAATGTGGCAAGTAGCCAGAGATGAGGAGTACCAAGGGAAAATCAACAGTCCCCTGCAAGTAGCCTGAGAATAAAGACTTATATAAACTTATATAAGACTGAAAATAAAAGTAGCCTACAGTGAATTAGTACTAAAGGACAAGGAAGAACCAACCAAGGGCTTGGCTACATCTCAGTGGTGTAGCATCCGAGTTCTGACACAGCCGATGTGCTATTTGGCAACAGGCCCTGCACAGGGTAGACAGCGATAACATCAAGATGGCTGCCTGCTGAAGATGTCTGCTCCGATTCCCATAAAGACTAAAGAGACTGAACTTTCCTGCTGATTTTTGTCCTTTCAGCTGTCTCTATTATTTTCTGTGTGGTCTACATCTGTTTTACTACATCTGCCCACTCAGGGGAATCCCTTTTGACATACTTGGGCTTGGGATATCCTGAGGGAATTGGAGCCTCTCTGGTTGGCGTGTAAAAAAAAAAAAAACCTAAATAACGAGATGCTACATCTCAGGGGGCTTATCCTGCTAATTAAATAAATGCATTTCCACATAAAAGCAGGCCAGTCACATCTTACTCATTGTCTGTTAGCCAAATTAGCTAAAACATTAAGCTGCCATATTAATATAATATACCCTGGAGACTACTTGTCTAAACACATGTTAGACTATTGTCACAGACCAGTTCTGGCCTGCTTGTCAAACTTGGTATCTTCTACCTCTGTCCACCGCCCAATACAACATCATGACGGACAAGCAAAGAAGACAAACAAACAAAAAAAAACACACAGTCGAACGGCTGTTCTTCCAACAAGCACAAACTCAAACAACATTGACAAGATCGGTTAGAGAGATTTCTGTTGATGAACAGAAATAATTTCTTTGTAGTACCATGCCTGAGGAAATGTGGGGGGAATATCAAATGATAATTCCAGTTATTTTCAACCTGGACTCTATTTTTCTGTCATCGGCTATCATACCTATCGATTCCAATGAAAATCGTATCCAGTAGCTTGAGTGAGTTGTGTTTTTAGGCCCATGAGATGTCTCCCAGCTGAAATCCAATCCATCAGAGCAACATCCTCAAAAGCACCGAAATAAGTCCCTTTTAACAATGAAATGCTCACACTGCAGTTACCTTTATCTAGACTTTACTGTCCTCACTTTTCAAGAGTGCATTTTCAACAAATCCAAACTCAATCATTAGAAATGAGAAATCAAGCAAGAGAAGAGGAAATGCCCTCTTGAAAAGTCTTGAGGCGATGTACAATGCCAACAAAAAGGTACAGCTTGCTGTGTGACAGTGGTTCAATTAAATGTATTTTACTATCACTACAACTATCACCAGTTTTAGAAAGGTGTCAGTGTCAGTGCTTATGAGGATGTTTTTTGACGTCGCGATTGCCCTGACGGACTGAATTACAGCTGGGAGAGCTCTGCCAACTCATTCAGTAGTTGTCAAATTGACGAGACTCTGGTCAGAATCAATCAATATAATGGCGAGCGTTCGAAAAATAGGATGTAGATTGAAAATGCCTGGAATTATCCTATAATTAGTTTTTAAAAAATTACAAATTAAAAAAGAAAAATTAAAAAGAAAGAGGAAGAGAAAGAGTGATAGCTCCAGCACATGAAGTGACTGGGTGTCAGTTTCACTGACCAACTTCTTTTAACCATTGAGAGGTTAAAATCAGAAGTCATACTTACCCTTTTTATCAACCTCTAGAGGCATGAGGAAGAGAGAAGAAGACATAAGAAGGGAACTCTATACAAAAATTCTAGCCGAGTCGAATTCAACACTATAATATGACATTATGTGTTTTTATCAAATGATACGTGGTATTGTTAGATAAAAAATATTGCTCCAGCATCTAGTATAGAGGCCTCAGTTGTCATTCATGTGTTTGGCTGCTTGGTCACATGTCCATTGTCCTAAAGGGAACCCCCTCAATCTCCCCAGACACATGAGCCCCATCCAGCCTTCTCCATCCATCACTCAGACTGTCCCAGATGGCCAGCTAGCTCCTCCATTTGCCTTGTGCTTGTATAAGAGCCCTGAACCAAAAAGGAAACTGAAGTTCGATCAAAAGGAAAAAAGGAAAGGGTATCTTGCAGCCCAGCTGTTGCCGAGGAGAGAGAGAGAGAGAGAGAGAGAGAGAGAGAGAGACAGAGAGAGACAGAGAGAGACAGAGAGAGAAGGAGAGAGAGAGAGAGAGACAGTATTTCAGGCCCGCTGTCATGCTGA
>OMKL01052158.1:0-10963 GCA_900302295.1 Parasudis fraserbrunneri | reverse complement strand
CACTATAAGGTTTCTGGAAAAAAACGTAAGAATCATTTCACTATACAGGTGCATGATGGTTTGATAATCGTTAAGCTCCATCTGAAACAGCCTGGTTCAAAACTAAAAAGGTTCCCTTGAATAGAGATTTCCCACCTATAGAAATTGGATTTTAGTCAAGCCTCATCATTTTTATTCAGTAGAGATTTCTATATAAGTGGAACGTCAATCAATCAGCCTAATCTGAAACAAAGTTCAATCGAGATTTCTACTGAAATTGATTGTTCTGGTCTACATCTAAGCTTAATCGGCATCTGTGAAACCAGCCTTGCATGTCATTAGCTATACGGACAATCAGATGAGTGAGCACTGACAGAGTAGTTGATTAGAATGGGATTTCCCCAACCAGTGGATATGGAATGAGTGGTTAAGTGACATTTGGTTGCCATGGATGTAATCCCACTTTAACCCTCATGACTGCATATAAGCAAATTACAAACCCAAGGATTAGATGAACACATACTGAGATATTGTAGCAGATATCACTAGTATTGAGTCTCCTCCTTGTGAGCTTACTCATCTCATCACGCACAGCAATGCACAATCCTGTTTTATTTGAAATAACATGTAAGTGAATAATAAGTGCTCTTGAAACTAAAGTTTTTTTTTTAATTGTATTTGTGTGTGTGTGTGTGCGTTCATGCATGTATGTGTGTGTGTGTGTGTGTGTGTGTGTGTGTGTGTGAGCAGTCTGCTAACTAACAGAGAGTTGAAGAACAGCAATACACCATATCTGCAACGACGACGACAACATCTCACGGTAGTGGCTCCCACTTGTCTTGACAACGCTTAACTTTGTGCAGCGCAAAAAAAAAAAGTGTGAGTTTGATTGCGATAGCTCCATTCGTTAGAGCTGCTGCAGTTAAGGAATCTGCATAATTCCACAGCGTTCCAGTCAGTTTTTCTCAGCAAGAGCCATATGGATTTTCCCTGTTTGAAAAAGGGAGGCAGCTGAGTGGTTACATAATCAGTTGAATTGTTAAAGCTGTTTAAAACTTAAGTGGGACGATGTGTAGGCACAGTGTGTACAGAATTAAGCTTAACCGGCCAACACAGCGCGCTTTCATAGTTCACTCCAGATGAGTAATTTCATAATCTCAGTAGGCAATACATTATAGCTCCTTAATGTCATTATGCAGACCAGCAATCATCCCAAAGCAGATTTCCAGTCATATCTCTAGAGGTCAGACCCATATGAAAATAAACTATTGTAAAACTATATTCCTGTGGGGGTCCCCCCCCCCTGCATGCACCAATTACTATAGAAATACTACAATGAATCACTATAGCATTTCTATGGTAAAACCACAGGAATACTAGAGTGATGCACCATACATTTCTATAATATTCCACAGAAATGCTATGGTGAATCACTATAGTATTTATGTGGTAAATACATAGTGTGTATGGAAATACCACAGGAATACTATAAGTCAGTATTTCTGTGGTAAATCTCTATAATGTGTATGAAATAAACACAGGAGTACTATAGGTAGTTTTCCATAAGGGGCTGCCTGCATGCCATCTCGATGCTGGAGATATTACTTCTTGTCAGCCCAGTTGGTTTCTTAAGAGTCTCAATCATGGCAGATGTGACTTCTGCCTCCAGTCAGGATCCCTCCCTTTAGATCTAAGGGATTATATGGAGCAGAAGAAAGCTTATAGTACACATGTCAAGGGACAGTTCAGATAAAGAGATATCTTCTTGAGGTACTTGTAGCCTAGGCATTGGTCAAAGTGATCATGCAGGGTATTGTTTTCAAATGACATTTGCATGTATTATAACATTGCATAATTCATTGTAACCACATTATGCTCCGTTTGATCAGTTGGCCCAGTGAAGACCAAAAGCAATTAATCAATGATTCCAAACGTTCTAATGTTTACATAGGCTAATGTAAAAGCTTACAACTTCTCTGTCATATGTTTATACTTTACCCAAGCCTACATTGTGAAGTTTTTGCGTCTGTAGGCTAAAGTCAGGTGCAATTGAAAAAGATCCCGCCCACTATTACCTTACATGGCCATTGCACGAAAATATGATTGGCAGAGAGCTACAGCTGCTGAAGTAGTGAGACATGGCGGAGTTTGCAGTTACATAGAGAAAGCTCTCTCAAGAGTTGTTACAGTTTTCAAAATGTAGAAAGAACTTGATTGTTTCTGTGGTTAGGATGATATCGGTTTTAGAGCGAACGCACAGCGAACCGCTAGATGTGTTCTCTAGAGGAACGAGGAACAGTTGGACCATGTAGCGCTGTGGGGAAATGTATTGCTACTTCTTAGTGCAGTCAACAGCCTTGGGCAACAAATATGGCTACTTGTGTCTCCTTCAATTTTGGGTTGAAAAGCGAGTCAACTTGGCCATACACTACATTTCGGGTACTCGCAGCACTCTGAAGTTAAGTGTTGATTGGAAAAGAAGCTGAAGCTGAAGTGTCGACGAGGTCAGTTACAGGGGGAATTCTTACTTTAACAAAGAGAAGTGGTTCTTTTTTGAGGGGGAGAACGTCTGCTACTTCTTTTGGAGCCGTTCAATGTCGTTCGTTTTCGTGCGTGGGGTGCTGCGCAATAACTTTTTTGGTAACTTGTTCGTTTTTCTCTCGGCGAACACAACGCCCATTGTTTTCAGTGATTGGCCACTTCACACCTACCATTCAGGTCTATGCGAGCCTGTCCATTCAGCTGTGTGGAGGAGGGTCGTTTTATTCTTGAACTACGCCCATTTTCCCAGTTATTGGACAAACATGTGATAACTAGCCCAATTCACACATCTTGTAGACTGTTCGCGAACTCCCCTAGAAGAAAAAAGTATGAAAAAGAGCGAACCGTGTCTTTCACGACCACCGACTTATTGTTTTAAAAGCACCGGTATGTATTCCTCTTGATATCGAACCCGAAGCAGGCGAGAGATGGAGTCCAAGCACAAAGAACTGTTGGATAAATGTTACCAGAATTTACTGGAGTCAATAACAGATGCAGACCGAGTTGTAGATGTGTTAGCTCACTCTGGTACTCTTAGCCAGTCGGAACGCTATGAATTGGGCCACAACTGTTCGTCCAATTCTGAAAAAGTGGACCTTCTCTTGAAGATGCTGATAAGTAAGGAGAGAGACCATTTCCGAGAGCTGTGCTCGGCCCTGGAGAAGACGCACCCTCACCTGAATTCTGTTCTTTTGAATGGCATTGGACCAGTGGATCATACATCTGGTGAGAAATAATCGTGTGTATATTGGTGTCAGTTAATTATCATGCCATAATCGATCAATTAGGCTAATTGATGCATGCAATGCAATAGTAGAAAAGTGCAAGCCTTGTAAAAGTTGTAGAGTGCCACAGAAAATACGGTGTGAATTCAGGCTAAACTAGTAGTCCTCCTCACATCTCACATCTAATGGTCCACCTGAACGTGGTTCACTATTGAGTTTGATTACCTGACTTATTTGCATGATCCAGCAGACGATAATGACAGTACGACACAATATTGTGAAGGGCAGTACTTTCCTTTGGGCAAGAACAGAGAGAGGGAGAGAGAGAGAGAGAGAGAGAGAGAGCCCTGTACCATCATGTGACTTTATGCCCATTTACTCTCACACTGCTCTGCTTGTATGCTTTCCCCTGGTCACTAAAAGGGCAGCCACTGTAGCTGTTTGTTGAAGTATTTAATGGACATAAATGACTCAAACAATCAATGTTTGTGACAGTGACAGTAGGCCTGGCTATGCTTTTACTGAAAAAGGGGGGAGGTCATTGAAAGAAAGGGGTGGGGGGGGGATCAATAACACCATGTCACAGTGAAATTAATGAGAGTTTATACTTCATTGAGGTCCTCTGTGGTTGTATTGTAGGCAGTGGTGATACTAAGGATGCACTTTTTCACTGCCAATACCGATTCCAAGTCCTGAACTTTCAGTATTGGCCCATAGTGAGTACCGATCCTATCCACTGCTTTTACTGAACAGTATAGACTTAGACCATCAGTTTGGGGTGATTGGACAAAAATGATTGAGATATATAGGGTAATACATTTTTCTCCATTAGAGAAATCTAATATGTTTCTCTGTGTCAAACCAAGTCACTTTGCTTTGATTTCTAGCATGCTGCATGTTTCTTGGTAGCAGATTTTACTATTGGGAAATTCTCAGATACAGATACCCTATTTAAGCTTGGTATCGGACTGATATCTGATACCGGTACCGGTGCATCCTTAGGTAATACACACAGTATAGTAATTTATTTAGAGTGATGTTTCTGACAAGATAACACGGAGACTAGTAGATCTGGATTTCAGTATAGTCCACACTCTTATTGTACAATGAATGAATTTGACGATGGAGCACTGAAGAAGAGAGGTAAGTCAGTAATATTCTCCCAAAAGATTTTTCTTTGTTTGCCATTATGACTCCTGAAACATCATGGACGTGGATTTTGATATTCAAGAAAAAGTTAAAATGCCTTTTACACAGTGACCAAAATGTCTCAGGTCACATGTTCAGAGACCTGTCAGCTATGTTTCTCCTGGCATTCCATTTAGAAACATACTTCTGGGTTCAAAGTACACCAAGGCATAGGCCTAATTCTGATTTTGATTCGACTGTTCAGACATTGTTTGTATGACACGAAAGGAGCAATGCTGCTCTTGATTTTAAGAATTTCCTCGTCGACGAATAGTCGTACGGCTAATCGATTAGGCTAGTTGATTTAACTGACAAATCTGTAAAATTGTGTTTACATGCAGTCACGCAGGAGGATCTGTTTAGATCTGGTACTTTCCAGAGATGTACTTATCATCTTTCAGGAAATAAGCCTAACTCATTCAGCATGGAAGAAAGCATGAAAGATGACTAATCAACTAACAAAGTCTTGGTCGACTGAGACCAAACCCACTGATTAGGTAGGGCTGGGTGATATGGCCAAAATACCATATCACAATATTTTTCTTTGTTTTGACGGTATAACGATATACGACTTTGTAGTTTTCCAGTCAATTACAATGTGATATGACGTCTTTTTATGTCATTATCTTGTAATGCAGTTGTCATGTTGATGTTTAATTCAAAATGGTCTGTTTTCTTTAACTTCTTCTAATACTGTCGCAAGGAACACATTTTAACTAAAAACATAGATTATGAATATAATCTTTTCCATATGTATATATCATGGACAACAGTATTGTAAAAATCCATACCTTTGCATGGATCCATGACGGTATACCTTCATGTTTGGTAAACCTTCTAGTAGGGCTGCTCGATTATGGCAAAAATCATAATCACGATTATTTTGGTCAATATTGTGATCACGATTATTTAAGACGATGACTCGCTGGACTCCTTGAAACCAAAGTGTTTCCAAACAGCTGAGTTGGTTTTACCTTTCTTGTTGACCAAAGGCTCTCTTTCCGTCATCTTGGCTTGAGCTGAACTAAACATGCCACAGCCTGGCTGAGAGTGAGTTTGGGCTTTTAGAGAGGAGCGAAAGAGCACGGCACCGCTGTAAAGGAAAGGGACAGTGTGGTGGATTTACAACACAAGACAAAATGAGTGCATCATTGTGAAACGAAATGCGACACAATAATCCTTTTATCTCGATGATCTTGTTTTCATAATTGTTGAAATTCGTAATTGTAATTGAAAATAAAATTCTATTAATTGAGCAGCCCTACCTTCCAGCCCTACGATTAGGCTAATCGAGTAAGAGGGGGCAGCCCTAAACAGGAGAAATAGCTATATTAGTACAATTATACAACTGTAGTATTGAATATTCATAGCAATTTCCACTGTAGCCTATATCTAGGTGATTTTACCCTCATCTATTCTACTGAACTATGCCAGGCAGTGTGCATGACCAGGCTTTGTTTTGTTTCTTTGTGTGAAAATAACAATCTTTTGTAGATGGTATTTTTAAGGTTAAGGGGAGATGATGGCACGTATCACAGCCTCCAGCACAATTCTATTTCGGGATGTATTTACCCCTCCTCTGATTTGCATTCAGGATAATTTGGGGGAAGGGTAGGGGGTAATTTTCTCTTATGTGTTCATGAAAGTGCCTCTTTCCATCCATCCCTTTGAACCTCTTGAAATTGGTTTTCTATTTCTCATGGCTAAATGTTAAAGCTGCATTGGGAAATATTCTTGCAGTCATGTTTAAGATGCTAATACATTCATCGTCGGAGTCAATGTAAGTCAAACTGCGCTAACGTGCACCAACACCACATGTTCACTGCCGATTTCGAGTTCTGAACTTCTAAGTATTGGCCGATGCAGAGCATCGATCTGATGTACTACTTTTACAGAACAGTGTAGACCTAATTCATGAGGTTGGGGTCACTGGGCAAAATGATTCAGATATAATACATTTTTCTCTATTAGAGGGATCTAACATGTTTCTTTGTACCTAAAATGCTTTAGTTTGATTTCTCTTATTTTATTTTAATATTGGGGAAATTCTCAGATACCGTTACCCTGTTTTAGCCTTGTATCGGCCTGATTTCCCTCTGCGCAACCCTAACTAACACTGTATTCTAATGGCCCTCAATTTAGATGTATATTCTCCTTCTCACAGAGAGGACTCAAGTGTTAATCCAAATGTTGGGAGTAGTCTGTGTGTCAGGCTATGTTTTAGCAGTAATGTTGGGAGTAGTCTGTGTGTCAGGCTATGTTTTAGCAGTAATGTTGGGAGTAGTCTGTGTGTCAGGCTATGTTTTAGCAGTAATGTTGGGAGTAGTCTGTGTGTCAGGCTATGTTTTAGCAGTAATGTTGGGAGTAGTCTGTGTGTCAGGCTATGTTTTAGCAGTAATGCTGGGAGTAGTCTGTGTGTCAGGCTATGTTTTAGCAGTAATGTTGGGAGTAGTCTGTGTGTCAGGCTATGTTTTAGCAGTAATGTATGCACTTTCACATGGCCTTGCGCAGCACTGAGCTGCATCTTTGCATTTCAAAAGAAATATTTGCATTGGTTGTTTTTTTCCTCTCGGCCAACATATTGTGTCGAACTCTGTAAGCTTACAGGATTCCAAGACGTTCCTCTTTTTGGCAAAGTGGTGATTATGCATTTACTCTGTCCTCATTATTCATGATAAAACTTCAGCCCGGAAATTTGGGTCAATATTTGTTGTTTTCTGTATTGTGCTTCTTTTCACAAACACACTCGCTATTGAACTGACTGCTAAGTATAGTTTTCCCTGCCGGAGAGGCTCACACATGAACACCTTTTGAAGCTGTAAGCAGCGCTGCCGGTGCTGTGTAGTCTGTAGCTCCCTGTTAATAGTCACATAGGTCACAATGGGCAGAGCTGGTTTTTACAGTAGGGTTGTTCACTACTGGGCAGACAGGTTCCTCCACTGCACAGGGCCCGTCCCAGGACAACAGTGGCTTGTTATAGCCCAGGCTCCTGCTAATATGCACCGTCAGCAACCTGCTGTCTCTGTAGACTGCAGTCAAGTTGGATCCCAGAGGCTCTGAGCTAGATAATCTATGATCAGAACAGGGTCTGATGAGTAGTAACAACTGAACAGAATGGGACTGCAGCTCAGTGGGTTGAGCATGGCACTATGACCGCCAGGGTTATGGGTTTGATCCCCACTTGGGGGCCTTCCATGCTTAAAATATGTTTGCACACATGGCACTGCAAGGCGCTTTGGATGAAAGCGTCCACCAAATAACATGCACGTTAACAATCAAATGTCTTACTCAGCCACCTCAGCAAGTACTGTGGACCAAAACCTAAACAAAGTTTGATAAAAAAGAACATCATCAGACACTGAGGATGAGCGGAGATAAATGTAGCCTACTGACACAGTCTTTAAACCGCTGTGAGAAATGCAGGAAATTCACAATGCTGTGGATCTGCAGCATGTGCATAATATATTGAATAGACTTTTAGGGGGCTGTTAAAGCCTGAGGTGTCTTTCTTTCATTGTTAATAAACAGAGATATTCTATACTTTTATATAACCGTGGCTGCGGGGGCTTGGCTGCAAAGGCCTTTTGTCTGCAGACCGTTCTCACTGTCTCTTGAGGAACAATAAAATGACGGCAGCGTATCAGAAGTGGGTGTGCGATGCCTTTCTCAGGGCATGTCGTCTTGTCTTTTCCAGCTTACTTCAAAACAGTGCGTGAGGTGGTAGGATGTTAAGATGTTGGGCGCTTTCGCTCCATGTAGCCTATTCATTTTTGTATGGGAGAAGCTCAGGGAAGCCAATGTTCTCCACCACCTTAGCTTTGACTTCATTTATGCCACTTGTTTAAAGAATTTTATACCATTAAGGAAAATCGGGCACATGAACAGATGGGGTCTAAGGGGGGGGGGAGAGCGGAGAGCCCCTGTCACCATCTCCGTCACCCAATAGGGCTCAGAACGTGGATGGGAAGCATAGAGATATATAGTGCGCAAAAAATCCTGTTCCACATGGCCCACTGCCATTTGAGTCAGATGATCTTCAAGGGGATCTTCTTGTAGGGGAAATTGACTGTTCTCATGTGTATACCGCCACCTAGAGGCTCCGATTTGTTCTGTAATGTGGTAACTGATCCCCATCACTCTTTCTACTAAGTAGCAGTGATGCGTATTCAGTGTTCCAACCACCACTGAATCTCAAATGAGGAAGAAGCAGTGTTGTCTTCTGGGTAGAAAACAGGTAGAGTTTTCTGAATTTGCCTCTCATGGCACGGTAGCAGTGGGAAAGCTTCGGCTATACTGTGTAGATAGGAAGTGCACACTCTAGCTTTACTCTCTCTGTTGGGAAGTTAAATGGTTGCTACATGTCGTTATGGATGCCGGTCACCGTTTTTGGGTCGTGATATTTTCTGTTGCCTCTTTTCATTTTGACATAAAAATTACTGGTTTATGTTAATTTTCTAAAAATTTCTGTGATATGTCAAAAGCAAAAACGAATATCTATCAATACCCAAAATAAGAATGCTATAGGTATTTTCAACTGTTTTTGTCATATTCTTTGAAATGATCGTAGAACCCTAGCATAAAGTCGAGGAACATTCTGATAAATGAGGCCCCTGGACAATTCAATCAATATGTGTGAACATACTTTGTCCCAAAGACGCCAAAGAAACAAAACCAACTCAAATCTGTGATGTGAAGGGGCACTTGATAAAGCTGCTCCATTAACAATTTTTGAGCTTTTACACCCCAGTGACCTATATTTCATAGTAGTGCTGAAAGTTCTTAAAGCCCCAATCCAGAATTCTTTTGATCATAAATGTGGGGTACATTTACGTAGGCTATATTCTTGAAGTGCTTGATTTGTAGATAGAAAATAAACTTTTTAGAACTTTCTTCATCTTAATCCAGACACAAAAAACAGTTTAAAAACAATTGTTTCCAGTTGTCTAGTGTTAGTCCTTTTTGTTAAGAGCTCAGTCAGCTTGCAAGCATGCTATTTTTCACTTTATCTTGGTAGGGGCTACCCATTTGTTTGCGTTTGGATTATGGATTAGGCCTTTTAACAGGAAAGTGTACCCATATCCCCATAAAATCTGTCTGGGCACTGGCAATGTCCACAAAGTCTGTATCTCATTCATTATCAATGGAGCTGCTCCAGAAGTGTCACTCGATGACATCACAGATTAAAGTCTTGGCTCTCCAGACTTGTTTACATATGATCCCATATTTAGACTGAGCTGCCGAAGGCCATAGGAAAAGAAATGCTGTGAAATCCTGATTAAGGATGGATTTTCCCCTTTTAAGTGAAATAATTGTAGTGAAATTGCCTTGAAATGTTGCTGTGTTGTTGTTAATAAGCTAAACATTTACATATCATTATTCTGTTCTAATTCCGGCATCATTACAAATTACGAACCTTCCAGAGTGGTACTTTTCTGACTCATTGCAACTACTCATTTACAGTTTGGTCTCCTAAACCATTGGGGCTTCGTCAGTATTTGGAAGAGCATAGTGTGCTGGTGACTGTAGCTAAGTGATCAGCCCAAAATGAGATACTTGAGAGCAGGACTGCGGTGAGAGTTGGGGCCTACACAGAGTGAGCTCTGGCAGGTCACATGACTTCCAAGAAGAAGAAAAGTGAGTGAGCAATCCCACACGGTGAACCTTGCCCATTGTGACACCGCTCTCTGCTCAAACAGACTCATGGGAAACTAATGCTAGGGCCGAGAACAAAGACGGCTTGATCCATGGGATGCCACGGTTCCTGAGGCACATCACTCGTCTCTCTCTCTCTCTCTCTCCCTCTCTTTCTCTCTTTCTCTGTTTCCCTCTCTCTCTGTCTCCCTCTCTCTTTCTCTGACTCTGTTTCTCTCTCTCTCTCTGTCGCTCTTTCTCCCTGTCTCTCTCTCTCTGTCTCCCTGTCTCTCTCTCTCTCTGTCTCCCTCTCTTTCTCTCTCTCAACTCTATCTAAATGGCCTTATTGGACAGTAACACTATACATATTGCCAAAGCAAGTTTAAACATTGAAAGGCTAAACATTAATTAGAAAACGTTATGAGACTAACATTACTACTCTCTCTCTCTCTCTCTCTCTCTCTGTCTCTCTCTCTGTTGATCTAAATTAAATCATGGTTTTGATGTCATATACAGAAACATTGTGTCGTGGTGCCTCTTACCGACAGTAATTACCTTGTAATGTTGTGTGAAACAGATGCTGATTTCATAAGAGAGAAATGATACAAGTTATACTGGTTCAGAAGATACTTAGCGAGCACATTTATCACATTACCCTCCAACATTCATCATCACCATCCATTTGAACAATTATGAGACTTTTCAAACAACTAAACTGTCAGAAACGGAGCCCCCCTTTATCGGACACAGATAGTCTCGCTGTGAAACACATTCACATGTGTGTGAGAGAAGGAGAGAGACAGAGAGACAGAGAGAGAGAGAGACAGGGAGAGAGACAGAGAGACAGAGAGAGAGACAGAGTGTTCTCTGTTCTGTCCTAGCTGTCTTTATTCGATTTT
>OMKL01052153.1:0-13548 GCA_900302295.1 Parasudis fraserbrunneri | reverse complement strand
CCTAGAGAAATCAACAGCAGCTGGTGGCTCAGGCTCGATCAGACTCAGATGGTGTGTTCGGAATCGCTCCCTATTCCCTATATAGTGCACTATATGGGGTGTCAGCCATTTTGTTTGTAGTGTCCGAATTCTCCACGAAATGTAGGTTCCCTATATAGCCCACTATTTATTTCCCACAATTCACCCTGATTTCCAGGGAGCATCGCATGTACCCTACATTTTTCTCCGGTATACCACAATGCAATGCAGTTGAGTAGTCGCATTTTTGTGACGTTCCATGTAGTGTCCGAATACTCCTCAAAGCGTTCCCTAGGTAGTTCACTACATTGTGAACCCCATATAGGGAATAGGGAGGGAGGGAACAAGGGAGCGATTCCGAACACACCGCATGACTTTGTTTTGGCCAACATCATGGTCTATTCATAGAGATTGGAATAGTGAGCACTTACGACATATCCTGTTCCTCACCGCATGATGCCATTTGAGTCACATGGTCTTCTTCTACAACATGTGAAAAGCTGATCGACTGTTCTCAGGTGTATACTGCCACATAGAGGCTCCCAATTTATTCTGTAAAGTGGTTACTGATCCCCATCAGTCTTTCCACTAAGTGGCAAAAGTTGCGTAAAAGTTCAGTTTTCCAACCACCATTAAATCTCAAATGAAGAAGCAGCAGTGTTGTATTCCGGGTAGAAAACAGGAATAGTTTTCTGAATTTGCCTCTAATGTCGTGTTAGCTGTGAGACCGCATCGGGTCTACTGTGTAGATAGGAACTACACTCTCTCTAGATTTTTTAATCTGTTTGGTTTTGACCAACATCGTGGTCTTCGTCAGAATAACTGCCTCCATCCATTTGGACCGGAATCTACTTTCTCATCCTGTCCTATCTGCCCTCCGGAGTGACAGAGCTCAAACTCAGATGTTCTCTTGTCAAATTACAGTATTACAGTAAGCCAGATGTCCAAGTTTTGGATACAATATTTAGATTTTTTTTTTTGATTTTTTTTTTTACTTTGGTCACTGATTCATTCTTTAGATAAAAAATACAATATGTCCATTTTAAAGTTTACATACAGTATAATTGATGATTTATGATATAATCTAAATTGAACATTGACATTTAAGTTTACTTGCGTTTTATTTTCCCCATGAATGCACACTGAAATCAAGCTACAGCACTTTAACGGGGTCTTTTTAGAGCATTTTTGAACAATCTTAGTGCTTCTGAATGAAATTATTCTTCTTTTTTTGTATTTCCGTCAGGCTAGACGCTTTCGAACATTTAAGTGCCACCGGTGAAATGTTTCAAAGCACTGACGTAGTATTTTATAATCGATAAAGTGCAGTGGCTGTTCAAAGAATTTTAAAATGGACGCATTGTTCTTCATCTGTTACAACAGCTGTATTGTACCGTCTCATAATGTTACAACGGTGACGAGGTAACTCTTCTGTTACTTAGGAACAGGTCGTGAAATCACATTTTAAATGTACCTTTAAAAACTGTGGAATTGAATATGTTGACGATATGTGTTCAGTATCCTCTGTATGTCACTGCTGTCTGGTATCTCCAAAAGGGTTGACTTTTCAGGAATTGGGAAAAGCTTCTACTTTGGGGTTGAGTGGGTTTCATGGTCCTTAGAATCATCCCTTACCATGTAAGTCATGTATCAACGTGGAACCCACTTTTGCTCTTAAATACGACCATAGTATGATCTAATTTAAACCATGATTCTGTCAAAGTGGATGAAACACACACCTGTAATGATTTTTTGTCATTGTGGAAGTGACAAAAAATTTTGGAAATACCATGATACTTTTTTGGAAATACCATGATACTTCTGTGTAAGGGATTAAGCTTGCTCACAACTCAGAGAACCGTGGAAGCTTTCAGTTGGAAGTAAAAACATGAAAACCACCAAAAGTGGAAATATGAGGTTTCTGCCAGGGAGCTGCGATAATTCAGTATGTCAGTGGTAGTAAGCCTCGAAGGTCGGTAGCTTTTATTATATATGCATCTACGTGTATATGCCTAGAGGAGAAGATGGTCACACTCATATAACTATAATTACATTACATTTATTTGTAGTACTTCTAGTACCATGGCCAAGATGAGGCCATCGCATTACATTTTGTATGTTCTATGTTGGACTAAACAATATAGTATTTGAATGTTCTCTTGTGACATAACAAAAAAAAAAAAATTGTCCGTTTTGATGCTGTATTATTGTCTCCCCGTGTGATTTTTTAGCTACAGGTACTTTAACCAACATGTACACGTATTAACAGTATGGCACAGTATAGCATACTGGCCTGTATTCTCTCTATCCATCTTCTCTTTTGTGTTTTATACGGTTTCCATTTAAAGTAAACATTTTATAAAAATGTGTGCTTGTGTGTTTGTTGTGTTTGATGCCTCGCGATGATGGTCATCAGAAATTCAGCTGATAGAATGACAGAGTAAATTCAAATGTAAGTTCAAGTTCACTCTATACACACCTCAGTTAGACTAAATTATTGAGTATTTATTTGCCGCAGTAAATAAACACAAAATACAATGAAAATAGGGAAAGAAATCCTAAATAGATAAGAGTCCAAAGGATACGTAGATTGATTAATTGTTTGTTTGGATCTCTTTTAGCCCTATTCTTAAGAGTCCATGGCATAAAACTTTTAATACAGATAACTGAAAATAATCCAATATACAAATAATTCAACACATTCACACACTCATTGATGGCCTAATACACACGTAATACACATGTAGCAGGGACTGAGTCTTTGGTGAGATTTTTGTTGATCAGTCGTGTCAAGTGTGGGATGGGAGATTTCTTGTGCCTTTCTCTTCTTGGTGTGTGGAGGTGTAGAATTGATCGATGTCACCAGGCTCTGATGCAACACAGTTAACTGCATATACCAGTATATATGCATTAAATACCAAAGCGTTCATAACATATTGCCAAAGCAAGTTCAACATATAGTATACAAGGAATTAGAAATTCATAATAACGTTGATTATAATAAAAGTCAAACAAGAAATTAATCTGTAAAATGTGGCCGTGTTACTCCTTCAGCTTCAGTTCATTAGCGGTGCTGGGTAGAGTGTGTGTGTGTGTGTGTGTGTGTGTGTGTGTGTGTGTGTCCTCTCTCTCTCTCTCTCTCTCTCTCTCTCTCTCCTGCTCTATGGCTTTGGTCAACATGTTGAGACACACAGTAGTCTGGTCTCCATCAGGGTAATGTGTCAGTCAGGGGCCAATAATAATATTTAGTCAAATGCCCTTGAGCAAGGCACACCCTCCAACAGCTTCGGGGGAGCTGCTCAGCGGCCAACAGTGCTGTGATTGTACTGGGCGTCTATGTGAGTAGGGTGTTTCTGAAAGAGCACAGGGCTGCTCACTCTGTATATATTCCCTGACTGAAAACTGCAACAATATGATGGCCACCATAATGATGGAGACACTTCTTTATAGAGACTAATGTGTATGGGCTACTGATCGTCAAAGAAACAAAACGGAAGGTGTTTCGTGACACACGCACGCACACACATCTGAAATAACCTGAAGGTCTGAACTCATAGATGTAACACAATTATACTCTGATTAGGCTAATTAGTCAACGTTTACACAGACGTCATCGGGATGCGACACAGCCTGTAGGACCCTAAGAAACTCGCACGTGAATGCATGCATGCTAGTTAGCTTTCTGAAAATTTATCAGACACATGGTAGTTTTTGAGCACATTTTTGGACCTAGTGATAACAGCCGTAACTATGAGCTCCCAGATAACTTGTGTTGGGTGGGTAAGGCGAGGTGTCTCAAAGGAAACACCAGACAAAGTAAGTAGCAACCGTTAGCTAGGTAGCTAAATGCTAACCTGTCAACAGAAATTGAATTCAGTTGTGATTCGATGGTTTATAATCTGTAACTCGTGTCAGGCTTGTTCCATAGAGTTAGGTTTGGTCGTCGTTGGTTGTCATTAGTAACGTTACATTAGTAGCTGCAGATACAAATATTCATATCAGTTTATCAAGACAATTGACCCGCTAATGATGCCAACATTTGCAAGTGGTGTGCATCTACAACACCATGTATTACATACCATCCGCTAATGGTGGGGATATAGCTCTAACGTTTAATATGTTAGATTATGTCCATGATTATTAGTTGATAGTATAGTATAATAAGTAGCTTTTCTTCAATTCCAACCCAGGTTGAGCTGAGCAAAGAGGAGCTGCAGCGCATCATAGCTGAGGCCAAAGAAGAGTTGGGGTATGTCGACCAAAATAATAAACATATATATTTAATGTACTGTAAGACTTGAATTTAGCATCCACCGAGTCAAATTGGAGTGTCTTTGTTCAAATTCCTTGTATAGACCGTTTCAGTGGAATCCTGTTGCTAGGGGAACAGCTTGGGGCCAAGTGTTTCCTGTCAACTATTGATCTTAGCAGCAAACACTGCAACAGGAAATAAACTCGGGCCCATCTATCGTGTTCATGTTGTCAAGTTTGAAAAGGTCTATATGCAGTTGTGTTTGGCTAAACATGACTGTTTTTGGTCATTGATAAACAACATCAAATTATGTTGGTTCTCCTTTGAATAGGGAGCGAGGAGGAGGAGGTGGTGATGATGATGATGATGAAGAGGATGAGGGCATGGGCAGTGACATGAAGACGGAGTTTGCTGAAGTCCCTGAGGTGCTGGAGCAGGATGAGAGCGAGGGAGGAGGAAAAGGAGAGAAGGAGGAGGAGGAGGAGGATGAGCTGGCAGAGTATGGCCTGGATAAATATGACGAAGAGGACATCGGTATATCACATTTATATTAATATCACAATATGTAAGAACGCAATATATACATGGCAAAGACTGCAACATGGGAGATTTTTTAAATGTATTGTAGTAGGGCCGACCTGAATGCCTCAAAGGTTAAATAGCTTCTGTGGTATGTGATGCCAAAATCAAGTTACAAATGCTTCTTTTTTTTTCTCTCTCTCTCAAAAATGTGCCTACATCAGCATAAGATATAGGTCATATAGAAATACTAATCCAACATTAATTTTGAAAATCAATTCTTCTCAGACAACGACATTTAGTCATGAGACATTTCAGAAAACCTATCTACATAGCTCTTATTTACCTGCCACATTAAAACTTTGCATGCAGAAAGACTGAAGCTGATAATTACTACTGAAGCTTCGAAGCCCAAAAATGGAAATCGGGACAGCCTTACATTTTAGTGATAAAGACAATAAGAGTAAAGTAGTGTGGATGTGAAGCATCTTGAATACTGTATCATGTTGTTTCACAGTGACATCTAATCTGGGAGACAGCCTGGCTGGTCTGACTGTGTTCAGCTCTAACGATGAGGACCCCTATATTACTATCAAAGATACAGTGAGTACTTGACCCCTACATTACTACACAGTAAATACCTGTTCCCTACATTACTATCAAAGATACAGTGAGTACTTGTTCCCTACATTACTACACAGTAAATACCTGTTCCCTACATTACTATCAAAGATACAGTGAGTACTTGACCCCTACATTACTACACAGTAAATACCTGTTCCCTACATTACTATCAAAGATACAGTGAGTACTTGTTCCCTACATTACTACACAGTAAATACCTGTTCCCTACATTACTATCAAAGATACAGTGAGTACTTGACCCCTACATTACTACACAGTAAATACCTGTTCCCTACATTACTATCAAAGATACAGTGAGTACTTGACCCCTACATTACTACACAGTAAATACCTGTTCCCTACATTACTATCAAAGATACAGTGAGTACTTTTTCCCTACATTACTACACAGTAAATACCTGTTCCCTACATTACTATCAAAGATACAGTGAGTACTTGACCCCTACATTATTACACAGTGAGTACTTGACCCCTACATTACTATTAAAGATAGAGTAAAGTGTTCCCTACACACTGAAAACGTGTTCACTACATTACTATTAAAGACACAGTAAGTACTTGTTCCCTACATTTTTACACAGTGAGTACTTGACCCCAACATTACTATCAAAGATACACTAAATACCTGTTCCCTACACAATGAACACGTGTTCACTACATTACTATTAAAGACACCGTAAGTACTTGTTACCCACATCCCTAATTAAAGACACAGTGAGTACTTCATCAGTTTGTATTCATTTCTTTTAGGTTTTACTTTGCGTTGAAACTGATTGAGCTGTTGTCTTTGTTCCTGTCTGTAGGACCAGTATGAACGAGACGACTTTCAGATCAAACCTACTGACAACCTCATCATCGCAGGCCGAGCAGAGAAGGACTGCTGTAACATGGAGATTTATGGTAAATCCCTTAATATACTCGTTCCCTCTAGTGTATAACTCATCATATTATCTTTCTAGTGTATAACTCATCATATTGTCTTTCTAGTGCATAACTCATCATATTGTCTTTCTAGTGCATAACTAATCATTATATTATCTTTCTAGTGTATAACTTGGAGGAGGACTCTCTGTATGTTCATCATGATTTCCTACTACCAGCGTATCCACTCTGTGTGGAGTGGATGAACTTTGACCCCAACCCAGCAGAAGGCCCAGGTAACGGTTAAATCACAGTTTGAAATGTCCTCAAGCCTGAACCATACGTTCAGACAGAATGCAGTGTGGAACTTAGCATCACGTTACACAAGAGTTGTGTTTTTACAGTGTAGGTGTGAAGCCATCTAGAACAGTGTTAGTCTCTCCATATGACTGTATTTCTGTCTGTCCCCACAAAAGTAGACTAATCACAGCCGATGATTTCACTGACATCACGTGCTTGAAAAGCTGACCAAGTAGAGCTGATGATTTCACTGACATCACATGCTTAAACAGCTACTCTAGCCAGCCAGCAAGCAAGCTAGCTAACGCTGAGCTGCCTGTCAAGCCATGACAAGAATGACAAGAATTGGGAAGGAACAGAACAAGGAACTGTACAATGAACCTAAATAGTGAACTTAAATACCTTGTTTTGCTAGGGAGGTCAAACGTGATTCTGCCATCATCAAAAATAATTTATTAAAAATTGGTGGTATAGCCAACATTTCTTTTAACTATAATTTCTACCTCTGTGAGATGGTCTACAGCATATCAATTCTAATAATAAGTTTTTATTGAGGAAAACGCAAAATATTTTTTCCGTCGTCATAACTTACTGTAATCACTTGACCTGGCAGTTAATCTGTTAGCCAAAGGTTAGCTTTTTGTGGTGCCAGTGCTCGTATAAAAAACATTGTCCGGCAGCGTGGCTACATAGTAGGGCTCTGGACTCATGACCGGTTCGAGCCCCGGTCAAGGCAGCTGTCGGAAAGTGGTGTTGTTGTCCAGCAGGGGGCACTGTCCTCAGGATTTGGCAGTAACAATGCCCCTGTCATGGTGATAGGGACACCGTACAGTTGCGAGTGGCGTCCTTTGGTTGAGACATTAAACCGAGGACCCGACTGAATTCGGTCGTTAAAGAACCCAGGACGCCTTTCGTAAAGAGTAGGGGGTTCCCCGACGTTCCTGGCCAAATTCCCAATCAAGTCTCTGACATCAAGGCCACCTAATCATCCCTCCTCATTAATTGGCTGATATCAATGGCAACCTCCCTCCCCCTGCAACTACTCCCCAGGCCGTTGCTGTAAATAAGAATGTGTTCTTAGTCAACTTGCCTGGTAAGGATAAAAAATAAAAAAAAATAATAATATTGATTCTTATCTAATCCGCTTACAATGTGTGAAAGCGGCTTCATTTTCTACATGTTAAACCTCTTGAACATTCCTTAATCGACAGCTATCTTGTAAAATGATGGCCGAAGAAAACGTCCTCACGTTGGTCTGAGCAAGTGAACACTGAGGCGGCCCTCCAAGACGAAAATCGAAGGGCAGCGTTCCATTGGAATGCATGAGAAATGCCGCTCTGATAAAAGTTACTTAATATATATAATGCAGCCTTATCACCTTAACTACATGTGTCCTGTTACAACTATCCTATGTACGTGTAAAATAAATAAAGTATATGTTTTATTTTATATTTCTTTTATTTTCTTATTGTGGTGAATTAGGCATAGGCATACAGGCTGTGCAGGTCTTCCTCCCAGTCACAGCTTTATCAGCTTGATTGGTATTGAATAGCTACTGGCTAGGCTTATTATATAATGACAGGTAAGTTTGCAAATTCTGGGAATGCTATACTGGTTAATATGCCATATGCAACTGTAGGGTAGCCTACTTTTTAACAGAAGCAATTTCTGATTGGAGCAACTGGACATTTGGAGATGTATTCTATATTCAGTATTTCATTGGTTAACTATTTAAGGACTAGTGGTTTAACAAAATAACATGTTGCGATGCATCGATATGAACGTGTAAACGGAACCTCATCGATCTAAAATGTGACTAGAAAGTCATGTTTAATCGTTTAACGTGACACTGTGAACTAATAACTTGTTTGAACTAATCACAGCGTCCACCTGACCTGCTGTCTCTCGGTGTGTTGTCCGTAGCTAACTACGCCGCCGTGGGCAACATGACTCCTCAGATAGACATCTGGGACCTGGATGTGGTGGACTGTTTAGAGCCCGCCTTCTCTCTCGGCAGCAAGAAGACCAAGAAGACCAAGAAGAAGAAGAAGAGCAAGGTCTGTCTTTTCTCCCTCCAGGCTACCTTTGTGTTTATCATGCACACGTACAGCAGGGTTAGGGTCAAGAAGTTAATTAGTTTATTCAGTCAAGAATGCAACACTAAACTGCAGTTTATTACTTTCTAATGCAGGGTCTACTTTTCAGTTGCTTCATTTTTGACTGGAAATAGGAACCCTTTTATTAAGTATAAGCCCGTCTGCTTTAAGAATTCACATGTTCTTCCTGTGCCCCAGGACAGTTCAGTCAGTATTTGTGAACATGCACCACTCTCCCTGAAGCGAGAAATCGGAGAGAGAGAGAGAGAGAGAGAGACGCCTTGAACCTGTGATATCACCTGGATGTAAAATCTGGGGCTGCTCACTGACTTCGCCATATTCTACAGATACATGTATAGTGGTGTAGTGATAAAATGTAAAGATGTGACAGTTGAATGAGATGTTCTTCTGCTCTCCAGGCAGCAGCGGAGCCTGTGGAGGGACATACAGACGCCGTGTTAGACTTATCCTGGAACAGACTGGTCAGGTCAGTCTCCTGTAAGACACATTCAGAAACCAAGTCTGTCCTAGACCGGAGACATTCAGTTACAGGTCTGTCCTTGATCGTAGACATTCAGTAACAGGTCTGTTATATCCGGACTAGAGACATTCAGTAACAGGTCTGTCCTAGACCGGACACATTCAGTAACAGGTCTGTTATGTCCAGACTGGAGACATTCAGTGACAGGTCTGTCCTAGACCGGACACATTCAGTAACAGGTCTGTTATGTCCAGACTGGAGACATTCAGTGACAGGTCTGTCCTAGACCGGACACATTCAGTAACAGGTCTGTTATGTCCAGACTGGAGACATTCAGTGACAGGTCTGTCCTAGACCGGACACATTCAGTAACAGGTCTGTTATGTCCAGACTAGAGACATTCAGTAACAGGTCTGTCCTAGACTGGAGACATTCAGTAACAGGTCCGTTATATACAGACTAGACTTCATAGTCTGGATCTTGTCAACCAATCAAACACTATTTAATTGACCAATCTGTAAAACTACATATCCCACATTATTGTCCTTCCGTGCAGAAGGACCTCATTAGATACAGATCTTAACAAGGACCAAAACTTACTGTGAATATGTTTTGTGATTGCCCCCCCCAGGAACATCCTGGCCAGTGGATCAGCTGATGAAACTGTGATCCTATGGGATCTGGCCCAGTGTAAACCAGCCACAACCCTGCGAAGGCACACTGATAAGGTATTTCACGAGGAAATGGATCCTGTCTGTAATACTGGATAGTACTGAATGTCATTTCCATACATACAATGTTGTTACAGGCTTTTGTATTTTGGGTGTCACATTCTTGTCTCTTTCAGGTTCAAACGCTAGCATTCCACCCCTTTGAGGCTCAGACGCTGATATCGGGATCGTACGATAAGTAGGTACCATATTTATTTGTTTTGAATATGGAAAATGTGTCCCAAGCCATATTTGAGCCTAGCGGTGTGTTTCTGTAGGCTGTATCCAGCCCCCTGAATCGCCCCATTCCGCTTATTATTAAAAATTCCCATAATTCTATGATTCAATTCAGGTGATTCTGTTAAATTCATTATTGTTTCATTGTTTTAAATGTGATAATATACCGTGATATGGATTTCAGGTCGTATCGCCCAACCCTAAGTCTCATACCTCTAATACCTCTTGATAGTCTGCTGAACGTTCCTGACTGGAGGCTGGGTTCACAGGTTGATATGTGCTGTGGAATGGGTGTAGCATCTCTCTTGAGTGCCATTCTAGTTGAGGTCAATTATCTTCTCTAATATATACTGGTAATGTATTCTCTCCTGCAGGAAAGCTAACCTATACTGGTTAATGTATTCTCTCCTGCAGGAAAGCTAACCTATACTGGTTCATGTATTCTCTCCTGCAGGAAAGCTAACCTATACTGGTTAATGTATTCTCTCCTGCAGGAAAGCTAACCTATACTGGTAATGTATTCTCTCCTGCAGGAAAGCTAACCTATACTGGTAATGTATTCTCTCCTGCAGGAAAGCTAACCTATACTGGTAATGTATTCTCTCCTGCAGGAAAGCTAACCTATACTGGTAATGTATTCTGTCCTGCAGGAAAGCTAACCTATACTGGTAATGTATTCTCTCCTGCAGGAAAGCTAACCTATACTGGTAATGTATTCTCTCCTGCAGGAAAGCTAACCTATACTGGTAATGTATTCTGTCCTGCAGGACAGCTAACCTATACTGGTTAATGTATTCTCTCCTGCAGGACAGCCATCTTGTACGACTGCCGGAGTCCCGATGACAGCCATCGCACCTGGAGGTTCAGCGGACAGGTGGAGCGGGTGGTGTGGAACCACTTTTCACCCTGTAACTTCCTGGTACGTAAGCAGGGGTTTTTTATACGACGAGGGTTTGGTCGCCGATGTGGAAGTGAACAGTAGGGCTGGGGAAAAACATATAGGAAAAAGATCGATATTGAATCAGTCAATTTGAATTGAATCGATTCTTTAAATCCCAAGATCGATATTTTAATCTATGCCTTTTTTCAGTGGGTGTGTGAAGATTTACACTAAACGTTATTTCTAGTGCGCCTCCTCTCCTGCGGATGTCTCTAGTTTGCCTTGCGCCAAATTTCTGCTGAACTACTACGGACACTCAGTCGGCCAAATTGCGTCTTTCGACAACATTGGCAGGTGCTCGCCCCCTGACACCAGCGCCATCAAGCCGAACTGAATCGATATCGAATCAAAGTCTGATCAAATCGGGTAATCCTTGCCGATACTGAGTCTCGGTAAACAGCCACTGGAGCGCTGACAGGGACCAGAGCTCTAAACGTTTCATTCACTTTAATAGAATCCTGATCCCAGCGCTGCCATGCCATGATGTTCAGCGACACTGAATTTACTCGTTGACGAGGAAACGTCATCAACGTCTAGACTCTAGACCTTTTTTTTTTTTTTTTTTTTTTTTTTTTTTTTTTTTTTTTTTTTTTAAAGACCTTGGCATGCAGGCTCCTCCCCTCCCTCACTGATGATGCTGGTTTGGGAGAATTAAACAGTAACATAGAGACAGGGTGCTAAATCATGGCTATTGGCTGCCTTAATCATGATATACATGACCATGAGTATGTCATTGCAAATCACTTGTTGCATTGTGAAACGTTTTCTGCTAGCTAGCGATGTTACCATACTGGATGCAGTTCACTGTCCAATGCTTGAGGCAGCCTGTATGTCAAGTGTGGTTTTGTGTTTCAGATCAGCACGGAGGACGGTTTTGTCTACTGTCTGGACGCACGCTCAGACAAGCCTGTGTTCACCCTGAGGGCTCATGATGAAGAGGTGTCAGGTAGGTGAGCTTGTAGTGTAGGTCTAGAGGGAGTCATATATAGGTGTCAGGTAGGTGAGCTTGTAGTGTAGGTCTAGAAGGAGTCATATATAGGTGTCAGGTAGGTGAGCTTGTACTGTAGGTCTAGAAGGAGTCATATATAGGTGTCAGGTAGGTGAGCTTGTACTGTAGGTCTAGAAGGAGTCATATATAGGTGTCAGGTGGGTGAGCTTGTACTGTAGGTCTAGAAGGAGTCATATATAGGTGTCAGGTGGGTGAGCTTGTACTGTAGGTCTAGAAGGAGTCATATATAGGTCAGGATTTACTGTAGGTTCATTAGGAGTCATACAAGGGTTAGAGAGGGATCAAGTAGGATAGGATGTCCTGTAGGTCCGGAAGGAGTCATATAGAGGTGTCAGGTCGGGTAGGATGTCATGTAGGTCCAGAAGGAGTCATATAGAGGTGTCAGGTCGGGTAGGATGTCATGTAGGTCCAGAAGGAGTCATATAGAGGTGTCAGGTCGGGTAGGATGTCATGTAGGTCCAGAAGGAGTCATATAAGGGGTAGGGAGGTGTTTGCTGATGGATTCAGTTTGGTTAGATAGACAGATGCTTTTGCAGTGATTTTCTTTATGATGATTTTGTGACATGAATTCAAGATGGTTTTGTCAGTGCTCTCTGTGTCTCAGAAGGCAAACTCTACTCGCCACCCTAAGTCCTACACCTGATGACAGCGTTTTGAGGACCATAGCGTTTCAAATCGCCTCCCAGGTGATATGAAACCAGGAGATCTAACGCTGTAGTCTTTGGTCCTGCTGTCTGTCTAGAATTATCTTAGGACTTAGGATGAGTGAGTTGGGGCTGTCTACAAGATATCGAGAGTAATATAATGATAATAATAATAATAAACTTTATTTGTATAGCACCTTTCATACAAGAATTGCAGTGTTCACAGCATAAAATTCAGTAAGAGACATACAATAGCAGTGCAAAGCAGTGCATAGCAGAATTAAAACAACAGCATGATACAAACAATCAATATCATATCAGAACCTAATGTTCCAATAGGCTTTTGAATTACAATAATCTTGTTACAGAAATCAGTATGAAATAGTGCAGTATAAAATAGTGAACTCATTATAAATTAGGTTCAACAGCATGATATAAACAATCAATATCATATCAGAACCTAATGTTGGGCTTTTGAATTACAATAATCAGAGATCTTTCAGCTGTTATCCTCCTACGTTCCATTCTTTGGAAAACCACGTTTATTCTCATATTTCCCCATCTCCTCACCATATTTGTTGATCATAACTTTTAGAGGGCCCCTTTGGTCTAGCCCAAGGGTTTAGTCTCACTGCATATTATCGGTGGTACCTTTCTTTATTCCTCACAGATTCATCATTTTCTCTTAAACTCTTCTTTTCTCTGAGTCGCTTCTTCTTAACTAAACCTAACATAGATATGCAAATTTACCATACGACATTCTCGGCTCCGCACCTTTACGTTACGACATTCTCGGCTCCGCACCTTTACGTTACTCTAAATGTGCCAATTTCATA
>OMKL01052147.1:0-11260 GCA_900302295.1 Parasudis fraserbrunneri | reverse complement strand
TACTATTTCCGACGTCCCGTTGCTAACTACTGTTTACTGAAAAGAATCTACTGTTTTCTCTACTCTTCTTCTCACAACAGAACATCAACTCTACTTTACAGGCACAGACTTCTTTTTGTTGTTGTTGTTGTTACTGTTGTTGTTGTTGTTGCACAAAACCCATTGTATCCATTGGTTCATGTCAAACACATCGCATATCGGTCCATTGTTGAATGTTGTTGAGAATAAAAGCTGCCTGTGATTTTGCCTGCCATGAGCATTTCTGTCAACCCGATTGCAGCCGTTGTTTTTCTGCAGCAGCACGGTCTCTGGCCCATCGTGACACTTTGAATGAATGAACGAATGAATGAATGAATGAATGATCATTGCATTTTTGTAATATAGCGCTTTTGTAGACAGTTCTGCATGCGTTTATGGCTGGGAGATATACCCAATATGAAGGTCTGCGATTACCATCACGGATCCATGCGAAGGTACTGTATGGATTTTACAATACCGTCGTCCACAATATATACATATCGTCAAAAATAGATATACATAATCCTATTGTTTTTTTTCTTGTATTTTTAATATAGAAAAAAATTGCTTGCAGCAGTATTAAAAAAAGTATAAGAAAATAGACAAATTTTTTAATGAAATGGAACCATGGAATATTGTGATGTGATATTTTGTCCATATCACCCAGCCCTATATTTATACACACTTTTCCATGACCAGGACCCCCAGACCCCCCCACCCCCCATCAGATCAGATCTTGTCCCAGAGACCCCCATCTGAGAGGACAACTGCTGTTAAATGTGATTTAGTTCATGATTCCATGAACTGTCTCTACTGGGGGGTGGGGAGATGAGAGTGAAATGAGTTATGATCACAATAGTCATTCTTAAACATTCTTTGTGCTAACTCCTAGAGAATGAAACAATAGTGAAATTAAACTATTCCTCATTTCCTTCTGAAACCCCTGGTGGTCCCCGGACCCCCCGTTGGCAACAACTACTCTAGAGGAATGTGTGTCCTCGGAGGACATGTGGACATAGAGAAACGAGTTGCCATGGGTGACAAAACTTAGATGGCAAGACACTGCATCACTACAAATTGTGTAACTGAACTGATATAATGTAATAAGTTCAAATTGAATACCTAACTTTCATCCATTCACAGATTATGGTATGTCTTCAAAGGGATGCATTGAAGAGGTATTTTGTGATCATATAATTGCCTTAGATCATTGTAATTGCCAATAGGAGTGCTATAGCATTTTACTCAGGTTTTCTCAATAAGTCTAGAGACTTATAAGTATTTTAAGAAGTGTTCTGGTTTGCACATCCATTGATAAGTACGCCAGGAGCTTGGCACAATCAACAAACTATGAAAATACAAAAAAAGGTGCTCTGGTATTCCAAATAGGTAGTAGGCATACATTTATATATTTATCGTTTATGTATAAACATTTATTGTCTATGTTGGTATATTACTTCCAGACTTGATAACATATTATGAATGAATGTGTCAATGATCACCATATTGGTTTTTATGCCGTTTCGTATTTTATGTACAGTATAGCTATCTCCATTAAAGGTAGAATCTGTAATGCTGTTAAACACTGACCTCTAGGCAAAAAAGCCCCGCTTGGTATTGCAATTTGTTTACATTTTTTATAACTATAGAGAGAGAGAGAGAGAGATATGTATATATATATTTATAGATATAGATAAAGAGATATGTATATATAATATAATATATATATACCATATTATAATAATATAGCAACTTATTATACTGTGAATTTCTCCAGACCTCTCTTGGCAGAGCCTGAGGTGTGGCCAGCAATAGCAAGCCCTCCACTATCCCCACTGAACTCAAACCCACACATTAGACGAAAACAAACAAGACTAGGCAAGCCTAATTAAGCCGGACCCGGCCATGACACTCACGTGTGCAGCACTCCACCAGCACAATCTGAGCATGTGCCATTCCCCCATCTCCCATTGGATGACTTAGTGGTGACTTAGCCTCCAATATCAGCCTTGTACAGTATATACTGTATAACTAGTAACAGATGGGTTCAGATCATACATTCAGATAAATATAGTGGAGTAAAAAGTAGAATATATTTCCTTTGAAATGTAGCGGAGTAAAAGTTCCGTTCCCTCAAATGAAAATGAAGTACAAGTACCTCAAAATTGTGCTTAAGTACACTGCTTGAGTAAAAATACTTAACACCACTGGAATTCACATAATATGTTCTTCCTGTGCCCCAGGATAGTTCAGTCAGTATTTGTGAACATGCATCTTTGTGTGAGATCTTACACCCAAATGAGGTTTGAACAGGAAAAAAAAAACATTCAGACATTGCTAGAAGGTCTGAAGCGGAATTAAAACCTCATTTGAGTGTAAGAGCTCACACCAAAATGTCATGGCCTCACAAAGTCAGATCCCCATTCACTGTCTATGGAGCAGCCCCAGATTTTACATCTCAGTGACATCACCGAGTGGAGGGTTCTCTCTCTCTTGATTTCTAGCTTCAGGAGAGAGTGGCACATGTTCACAAATACTGACTGAACTGTCCTGGGGCACTGGAAGAACATAATGTGAATTCTTAAAATTGGTGGCATTCCCCATTAGGAGGGGAAGTTGGGCTTAAACTGGCAATCTCATAGGCTCCAAACACCAAATATGATTTTTAACGGACTGGCAGAGTTTTTATTGGCCATTGTCTTAATGTCTTTGATGGACTTTGATGCGTGTTTTCACAAAGTGTAAAAGTGCATGAGGGCTCTCTCGCAGACTTTGCTTGAGGGAATGACCCACAATTCATAGTGTTATCATGTTAAAAACTGTATTCCAATGCATTGCTTTGCTTATGTAATCATTACCCATGAAGCTAAAATAGGCCTACGGTGACAAAAGAAAAACAAGACAAGGCAAGCCTCTGTGACCCGGCTGTGACACACACATGCCTCGTTAAGCCGGACCCGACTGACACTCACATATGCGTGTTTCACCAATGGGGAGTCAATCAGCCAGTTAGGGACATTCACTATCGGAGGCTGGCTCTCCAGGTCCGGCAAAAATGGTCAAGTGTAATGGCCCATTGGAAAGTAATGTCACCATGAGCATGAGGAATTAGAAACAGATTTTATGGAACACAATGGTTGTGTATACTGACCATTGTAAAACTTTTTTTTTTTCTCTGTCTTTCTTTTCCTGGCATTTTACTGATGTCATGTGTCATTATGATCCACAGTGAGCCTAGGGTGATCTACCTGTCCTATATCCTGTTAACAGTCCAGTGCTGCCCCCATGAGGCTCAAAGGGACAAAGACACCACTACAGAGCTTTGAGGAGAACAGATTTGAACTAGTACTACAAAGCAGAGGTTCCCAAAATTGTTCTTGTCAGTGACCCCCAAATAGATGCATAGATATGCATTAGGCCAGACTCCATTATGTCCCAGGGCTCCATTATCCGACAAGATTTGTGCTGTGAGATATGATTTAGTTGAATTGCATATCGTCTGCATACTGGAGAGTTGGGAGAATAATACCTATCAAAATAGTCAAGTTTATACATCATCTCTCTTTGAACTAATTTCTAGTAAATAAAATAATAGTGATATTGAAATATTTTTCATTGTGCTGGGGATGCCTTGCAACCCTCTCAAAGACCCCTGCAGGGCCCTGGACCGCAATTTGAATAGAACTGAATAAAACATGACATCAACTGCTTCTATTGGGTTTCGTTTAGAACAGAAGGACTCACCTCTCAGAGTTTAAAACATTGACTAGAACAGGACCTGAAGCAGTCTTACAGAGAGGTGACGAAGACAAAATAACTTTATAGTCGGACTGAGCGAGTTAGGCTCATGTCATGAGTGGACGTTTTAAGGTTTTAATGAGTAAAGCATCATAAAGTAACAGGTAAACCAGGGCAAGACACCCCCTTAAGAACAATTTTCTGTTCAATTGATTAATTGATTGATTAATGATTTAAAACAGATTAAATAATGTTTATAAGGTAGTTTATAGTGTCTAGTTTAAGGAATAAGAGTTATTAGCATATAATATGTAGTATATATGTGGTATTTGCGTTGTTGTTCTAATGTTTCCTCCCTGTCAGTGGCAGGGTCTGGACTGTTGTGATTCATCTGTATCCCTTCACCATGCTGATCCAGTCAACATGTACACATGTCAGTACTTTCTGTACCACATCAGCCACAAGTGTGCAACCATACGTACAGTGAAAAGATCAAAGAAGTCAAATTATACATCAACACTTTCTCGTGGTAGCTTATTTGCTATTTGTTGATATCCCTCAAAATAAAGGAGCATCAGCCAAGGAAAGCCCATTGGGACTGCTGTATTTTTTTTGCACTAGTTTGACCAGATGCAATGTCCACATTGGTATATTGAGGTGTACAACTTCAATACTTATCATTCATGCCGCAAGGACTATGTATATAGTGCAATGTTTAAAGTAATTGAGCTTTGTAATTATGTATGCCCAACAATAACCTTCACATTGGTGCCAAGCTGAGTTTATCTTTGGGCCCCATTTGATGGCCCTTAGTGGAGGCCATTTGGCAAGTGCAGTGCATTCCTACTAACGCACTTTTTCAATAAAAGGACCGTCTGCTTCTTTTTTCTTTTTCTTTTTTATTATCATTTTCATTTTTATTGTTTGAGTTTATTGCAGCCAGTACTTTAAAATTTTTCAAAATGCTCAATGTTTTAAGTTTTTCTTTTCTTTTTTTCTTTTTTCAAGCATCTCTCTATAGACACTAGGAACCCCAGCAGGGGTGGTGGACTTCTGCGCTGAAGCCTCGGGTGACACCAACACCACCAGCTCGGAGTTGTCGATCTCCAGCAGTACGCCGACGATCTTTCCCACCAGGCTGGGGTGCCATGTTCTGGATCAGAGGGGAACAGACACTCGCCCAGCATCTGCTTCTGTTTCCTGAGGAGAGGCAGCATCCAGAATGGAGGCAGTCAGGGGCCGGGCCAGCTGGTTGGCTGAGTAGTATGCAGCGTGGTTCCGAGTCTGGGAAATGGCAGAGGGTGGGGGCCGGGCTGGTAGAGGTTGATGACAGGGCTGGGCACAGCACAAGACGGTGGTCTACATGTACTGGTTGGTCAGGTGGGCCTGGCACTCCTCTTTACGCTGGGCCGGGGCCACATACAGAGGCTTGGTGTCAACGATACACCCATTCATCTCTGTGCCTTGGTGGCTTCCTCGGAGGACGAGAAACAGATGCTGAGGCTTATTGTTACATTTTTCAAACCTCAACAGTGGCATTAATATATGATCTATTATTTTATCTTCTGTGCATCTTCTTGCCTCTCAAAGCTAACAAAGCCATTGGTTTTGCCAGTATATCGTCGGTCATGACACAGCGGCTGAGGGCAGCACCTGGAACAACAACATCTCAATAGTAATGATAATACACTGGGCCTCTCAATAGGTTGGATCACTAGAAAAGGCAAGTTCTACTTTGGTTATTTGTCGTGGTGTCACGCTAGAGTGGACCAGACACAGAGTCTAACAGAGGAGAGGACTGTGTTTGCAACACAAAAAGAGCTTTAAATATGTGAAGTGTATCAGTTTGGGAATTCTATTTGTTGCGGAACGGGGAAAAAAAAAAAGACACACTGAACTCAACTCACCATATTTCCCAAACATCTCCTTCAGCTTCTCGTCGTCCATATCCTGATATACACGTTAGTGAACTCCCTGGCACGGGCACCAAGCCAAGCCACTCTCTCTCTGCGGGATTTGAAGCATCCGATTTCTATCATTGAACAACGTGCCATTCAGTATCTCAACGGCACGCTCGGCGTCCACGTGCGCCTCAAAGCCGTAACCCTTCGAGCCATTTGAATCGCAAACCAAGAAGTTGCCCACCCCACTCTTCCTCAATGAGGGGGTCATGCTGTGACCAACTGATGCACATGGGGTCTGCCTTTGATCACATCAAAGTTCATGGTATCCAGGGCAACGCTCAGCATCAGCTGCCTGCGGGAAATTCACACAGGCATAGCCAAGGGATCGGCGAGTGATCCAGTCCCTACAAAACCCGGAGGGAGAGAATGGGCCCGGCCGGGCTGAATTTCTCGTACAGAATGTCCTCAGTAACATTTTGATAGAGGTCTCCCACATAGAGGGAGGCCATAGGCACACTATAATTCAAATCTGACAACAAGTGCTCTCAGACACAACAAGAGGGTAAAATATAAGGTAAAAGAAATGTGCTTGATTGTCAGCTAGAACAGCTTTCACAATGAAATTATTTTTCTTCTGTTTTCTTTGTTGCATGAATGTTCAGAGGAACTAGAAAGAACCAGGACAAGGAGTGTAACAATGAGAGGTCATAGCTTACGTCATAAAGAAAATGTTGTTAGAGCCTGGAGCCAAAGTTATTTAAGTCCAAGAAACACACATCCCAGAATACTCCTCAATGGATTGGCCAATCAATCTCAAATTGCACATGGGCATTGGGCATTGAGCACTGGCATAGGCAGAGACTGATGAAGCTGCTTTTTTTAGCTTTTTTGGTGAGCATTTTTTCTCAAACCGGAAGTCCACACATCACGTATTTTTAATGACTTCTCAAACCGGAAGTATTCACGTCAGGTATTTTTAACGCATTCTCAAACCAGAAGTGGTCCTGCCATGAAATCAACACCAGCTCAACGTGTGTCCTATTCTTTATCACAGGTCGGTAAATATGTCTTACATTGAGTGTACACATTTTAAGAGTTGAACCATGGAGGTATTATCAAAGAGGGTACATATTATAGAACTGGAGGAAGGATGTCAATATGGCTGGAGGAACCTACTGCCCCCTGACCACCAAGTTAGGGAGGCAACACGTGACATTTAATTAAAGGGCCTTAAACTGTTTTCAACTCCATGTCCAGATGAAGCTGTATTTGAAGGTGACTCTAACCCATCAACATCCAGCGCTGAGGGTTCCTCACCTGCCCCCGACTACACGTGTGCTGACGCTGCTGCACATTATGAATGAGCAGCACTCTACTGTGATAGGTTGGATCAAGCAAGACGACAAAATCGCCATGCAGCATGTGCTGATGATATTCAAATACTTTTATGCAGCTCTGTATGATTCCCAGGAATAGCTCTGCAGGACCTGGTAGACTGGGTATTTGAGAACCTGCAGCACAATCTTCACGACCCTCAGTGGCTGTTTGAGAGGGCAATCCTGTGTCCCCACTAATGCTGAGGTGGTCTCAGTCAATCAATACATTGCCCAGAAATTCCCAGGTGAGGAGCACATTCTCCACAGTGCGGATACCGTGGGGGGCCAGATGACAGCCACATCTACCCAGTGGAATTCCTCAGCATGCTACCCCCATCAGGCATGCTGCCACGTCGCCTCTCACCGAAGATCGGCATGATCATAATGCTACTGTGGAACTGCGATCAAGTGAACGGCCACGGTAATGGCTCACGGTACATCCTGAAGCAAGTCCTACCTCATCTTCTGGTAGCGGAATTGGTGTCTGGGGTTCGCACTGGCACCCAGCTGCTCATCCCCAGGATTACTACCTCACCCTCAAGAGAAGATTTTCCCTTTCACTCTGGTGTGCAGGCGGTTTCCTGTACGACCTTGCTCCGCGATGACTGTCAACAAGTCGCAAGGTCAGTCACTGTCACGAGTGGGTGTCTACTCTGTGAAAGACTTCTTTTCACATGGCCAGTTCTATGTGGCAGCAAGCAGAGTTGGCAACTCCCTGCAGCTCCGAATCTTGGCAGTCAGAGGACAAAAGCAAATGCACCAACATGAACAATGTCGTCTACAGAGAAGTGTTAACACATGCATAATCCACATGCTTAATGGCCACCACGAATAAACCGAGCCACACATTTGTCTTCCACAAACTGTATGTACATGTTTCTCTTTATAATACCTTATTGCTATAGCTGCGGAACAGCTTTTTCCCCCAGGACATAAGACTGCTAAATAACACACACAGACACTATCCCCACATACACATGCACACCACACAGACACAAAGTGCAATCCAACCACTGTGAAATACTCACTTACCTGTAAATATACCTGTATACACTATATGTATATAGTGTAAATATACACTATATGTATATAGTGTATCTTATATTTTGCTCACATTTACTATTTATATATCTTAATTTTTTTTATTGCATCCTATATTTTGCCTCTTATATTTACTATTTACATATCTTCATTTTTTTTATTGCACCTTATATTTTGTCTTTTACATTACATTACATTACCCCACGTCGATATGAACCGAAATGCCTGTTGCCCATTATTCTTTGTTCTAGTTTGTTTGTCTAGATGTTAACCCAGATATGTTTAAAAATGATTTTTCTTTTATTTGAGATAAGTCATTAATTCACTAACTGCCCATAACATTAATTCAGAAATGCGATTAGTGGTGGTGTAGCAAACTGCTGGTCTAAAGTAGACTGAGTGAAGTGAAGATGCAATCTTGTCTTAAAGCAGATTTCCCTGTATTTTGAGGATTCCAATAGAATTTCCCCCCTTGGGTCCACTTAGACCCGGTAGAAAGTCAGTCACCATATAACACAATTATGACCATTGGCAAACTCAATCAGACACAGACCAAATTTATACACATTTAATGTTTTATTAAAAAAAAGTTATAACAGTTTATTTTATACACAACTATTTAAGAGGTTATAATGCTATTGATAGAGAGCATTTGTCCTTTTGACAAGCATGCCCACTTCACAATGCAAAGAAAAAAATAAAGAGGAGAGTAAGAGGGGGAAAGAGGGAGTTAACATAAGACCAAGGACGGATTTTAAAAACAAAAATAAACCTTTTGATTTTTTCCCCCCAAAGTATATCACACACTAGGTACCAAATACATAGTTACTATAAAAAACAACAGCCATTTTCCATGCTGTGTGTGCCTGCCCAGCCCACTGTGTCCTGCCTAGTGGCAACAGTAGGCCAGCGTGGGGCGTGATTCTCTATGGTACGGTCTAGATTCCATCGCCCAGGGGGACTTTTTTTTTTATTATCTATTTTTAATTTGTAGGTAGCAGGAACGGTTAAGGTACGGGATATGTTTATCAACAACTGTATAGGTGAAAATCATGATGAGTCACGGCTTCGAGCTCGGCCACAGATCTCAGCCGACGTCCCTCCGGGAGCGATGGGATCTAGACGCTGCCGATTCTCTATGACTTGAGCACAAAGACGGGAACGGGAAGGTGTGCACTGACCCGAGTCTCAACTCCACGCCAGATGCATGCAAGTGCACAGGAGAGGTAAAAAGCCAACACATGGGGTGACAAGCTGACGCCACGGGATGTGAGGGCGCTGGCACTGCAGCTGTGCTGATACGATGGAAGATGGGCCTTAAAACGTCCCCTCTCTGGATGGACACTGGGCCAGCCCGTCCAGATAGTCGAGGCCCGTAGTCTTTGTTTTTTTCTCCAGCGGGGTGTGTTGAGGGTGTGTTGGGAGGGATGTGGGGCTCTTGCTCTGTACTACTCTTTCTCTGTATGAAGCCTAGAGACGTGTTAAAACGTGGGCCAGTGTTTAGAATTGAAGGTAGTAGAGAAATGACATCTGTAAGCCTCTGGTCTTATCAACAGTAGAGAGGAAGGGGGAGAAAAAGAAAAGAAATAAGAACATATTTTTCACACTTTTTCAAAAATAATTTATAATCAAAAGTTGCAATGGAAGCACACTCATTCACTGGTTTATTGGACATTTCTTTTAGTCCTCGACTTGAGAGTTAAAAACAAAACAGAAACACAAAGGCTATAAATATTTTTCATGTCGTTGAGTTAGTTTAGGAAATAAAAAGGATGTGGGGAGGAAACTGAAAATAGCAGTTGACCATGTTTACCATAGCAACAACAGGCCGCAGCCAAGTACATCAGCAATGTATTGCCTGAAACCCAAAGCTATGATTTAACAAGACAAGAGTTCTCTTTCTGAAAACGACCAAAATATCATGTTTGTTCCCTCTTGCACCACTGGATCACAAGTGAATGTGCTTCTTTTTTTTTTTACTCACTCATTTCTCAACTTCCTTGTGTATATTTTCATCACCTAAGTACAATACTGCATAAAAGTAAAAAAAAAAAAAAAAATCCAATCTGAATACTTAAAACAGAAACAAAAGAAATGAAAATTCAAGTTCAAATTCTCCTCAGTGTGAAAGTTTGGCTGAACCATAACTTACACCTTAGTATAACAGTGGTGCTCAATCATGATTAGGATTAAAACAGAAAAGAAATGAGCGTCTCTATAATGAATAAATATACATATAGGCAGCTTGGGAGAAAGCACAAGCAAATCATGAATCAGGGATTCTGCATATTCACCTTTGCAGGCTCCATTTTGTTTGTGATCAGACGTGGATCACACACACACACGTTACCATGCCTACGTTCACCAATTGTAAAACTTTCAGGTGCCAATATACAACCTAGAACACATGCCTATAATGAAAACAAATGTTTTTTACAAACAAATTTTTTTTTTTAACTTGAATATTTCATTTTCTCCCTGCACTGATTAAAAATGCCTTATCTTGTTGAATGCGCACCCATGTAATGTTAACATCCAAATCTCTTGGACCAATTGAGAGAAATGATTATCCGTCAGCCTTAAACAGATTCTTCAGCCAAATACTGAAAATTAAAAACAAACCGGGGGTTGGGGAATCGATCTCTATCTGAGTGCAGAATTTGATTCTTTACTTCTAACTTGTGCCTTTGGAGACATCCAAACTGTCATATGGGTCAGAACCAAACACTTGTAGATATTAAGATCTACCAGGCTCAATCACAGGCCAAATGTTACCTTAGTTTGAAATCACTCACACTCATCTGTACAACTCTGAATTTGCAAGAAGAGGACAAGCAGTTATAAGTCTATGGAGTATCTTACATGTACCACGTGACGGACACTAACTAAAAATCTGATGAACAATGAATGCCTTTACTTATCAGACAATTATATCAAACTAGCTAACTATATGTCATATAGCCACATATCATGTGTTGTTTAGTTGAAGTCACCACCCAGCAAAACTAACTATCCCCAAACATCAAGTCAAAAAACACTTAATATAGTTTAGCAAGTTCAACAAATGTTAGCGTGATTTCCCCCCCTTGCAGATCACATTGGAGTGAAAATGTTAATCATTATGCAAGATACAACCAAACTCATGTCTTTTCAAAACCAAGCCATGAAAAGCCTCTACCCGCC
>OMKL01052145.1:0-13768 GCA_900302295.1 Parasudis fraserbrunneri | reverse complement strand
AAAGAGATGGATCTTGAAGCGGGATTAGAAAATTGAGAGAGACTCTGAGTCTCTAATGTCTTAGGGGAGAGAGTTCCAGAGCCTGAGAGCTACTTATGATTTCACTCATATTCATTCAAACTCGCTAAATGTAATCACACCACAAACACACCTGCTTGTTTGTTGTAGTATTATATATATAGTCTGGTTAGATCTGCAAATGAAAATCTCACCCAAACTTTATACAAATCCAGTTTGTAGTCCCATTTGTTGTCAAAAGTTTTTATGTGAAGACTTCCGTGTTCTTCTCGTGTTCTACTTTTATTTAGATAAGGCTGCTGTGGAGAAGTAGAGGGTCTTTCCCACGGTAGCCCTTCTAATGAAAATTTAGCAGAGGAAGAAGATAGCGGAAGTGAGCATTTTAACTTCAAATTGAAATAAAGGTGGATTTTTACAAAGTTTAGATGAGTTTTTCTCCCACAGTCTGCAGGACTGCCACCGTGGGCTATATGTGGCAAATTGTGGTCACTCACTCACTCACTCACTCATACATGGGTGTTTTGTGAGGGACGTTTGTGGGACGTTTTGTAGGACGCATGCACAGGTCATGCAGGTGCCTTTCTCTGTGTCTCCTGGAATCATCACCTCGAATGGCATTATCCACATTGTCCCGCTGTCATTTGCAACACGAAAGCTGCCTCTAGCTGCTAAAAAGTTCTCTGTCTGATCTGGACATAAGACATTCAAAGAGGCTCAAAGAGGCTGTGGCCGTGCTGCTCCTAGATTTGCGACCCACAGCTTTATCGACTACTTTAGCTAACCCAGACTAGTTAGCAGATAAATCTGGTCTTCTCTTATTCTTTAAAGGATCCGGTTCTCTGTGCTCTATTGTTCGGCTGTCATGATTAATCAAGTAAATCGAATAATTTGATTATCAAAAAGTAGTCGATCAGAAATTACCGCCTCAAGGCTTTCAAAACTTTTATTGGTGACAGCAATACATCAGTAACCAAAACAGCCATTAGTGACAGCCCTACTTCATAGCAAACCTTGTGCTCACAGGCCCTATACACAATTACACTTTGAAACATTTTGGAAATTGTTTCAGACCCTTAAAACAGTCAATCCATACCTCCAGGGTTGCAAAAACATTTTACTTTGAACCACCTATGACCTGGTTTTGGAAATGTTTTGGAAACAATCAAGGCATTTTGGTTGTAATTGTGTACAGTGAACAATTATAAAACATTTTTACACTATCCATGTTGGCTCGAGCATACTGGGAATCTGGGCTCGAGCATACTGAAAACAATTCCCAACCTGTCTCTGAGAGAATAAATCAGTCTGGCCGCTTTAGTTAATTTGGTTATGCCATCAAATCACTTATTTTAAGCAGTGAGCAAAGATGAATATCAATAGCAACTCTTACCTTATGTCTACCTTGTTAACAACATTGCTATGGCTGCATTGTCAATGGCAACATTATGAGCATTCAGATGATGAGTGTTCTATGGTTTTCATACGTTGTGAATGTGTGCGGTCGAAAACCACTCAAATAAAACATTTCCAGAACAAAACTCCTGAACATCTGCAAGTGTGTACAAGGCATATATTTCTCTTCAGGATCCAGATGTATGGGCTCTGTTCGGCCACTGTCATTACCTGACTGGGGAGTACAAGAGGGCCCAGAAGTGCTATGAGAGGTCCCTGGACATTGTGAAGGACGCCTCAGACACACACCCAATCTACCTGCGCCTGGGCTCCATCTACCTCCAGGAGGAAAAGGTAAAATTCAGCAGCCTGTCAGCCCATCTACTTTATATCACCAACATCGAATCAGACACAGCCAGTCTCCCTTTACGCAAGGATATTCTCATAAAAAGCAGGATAGGTAAGCCGATGGGAGCGACACAGGTACAGTGAAGAAAGGACTGAGCCGGTGGAGTGTTCCTACAGAACAGAACTTGAAATAAAGACAGACTGTTGTCCTCAGAAATGTTGACATCAAATTAAGCAACAATCACACAAGGTAATACTGTATATCTGCACGGCTGTGATGCGGTCACAGGCACGAGGCTGTCGGCCGAGATCTTCACAGCCATGCTGATATTCAGCATAACGTACAACCTCAAGTGAGATATTGCTTTTACACAACAGTTTTACTGTTGAGGTTTTTACTAAACACATTTAATCATATTTAAGCAATAACATATAAGAGGGAGTGCTATAATGTGGTTATTGGTACCTGTGCGATTTGGTCATGGGAATGAGGCCGTTGGCCAGGTTCCGTCGATCAGCACACCAATTAGCCATAGCATGATCTCGAGTATATTAATGCTTTTGTACAACATTTCTTTTTACATTAATCCTTTCATACATAAGGTTAAACAAAGACCAAAGCTTTATTTTGGTCCTCCAACAATAACAGTTATTTCCCTGCTGCTAAGTGATGTAAGGTAGCAGTGCCCGTTTGGCACTAAACGTTGTATAACCGGAGGTAAAGAACTGCTTCTGAACTAGCTCAAAGATACTGGAATGAAGAAAAAAGAAAAATAGGTATCCTGATATTCTAACCTAAACAAACAGTGACTGCTACACTGTTTGTTTACACCAGAAGCAAATCTGCTCTGCTACACCAGAAGATCTCACGTGTATGCACTTCCACATACAACAATACAAGAGACAACAAAAACAAATGGGCTGCCAATTTTTATTTAATGAAGCAATGGACCATAATTGATAAGCAGTGCATCACTACTCATCAAGACTATTTTAAGTTTGACCTCTGTTGGTTGAGCTACTATAGTTAGCCAGTAAGCAGCATCAGAACTTGTCACACTGCATTTGTTATTACAGGCAGTATTGCACTACACAAAACAAAATGCTTTGCTGGAGTTCATTTCGACTAGAACTAACACTTTTTGGTGTGTTGATTTGCAGTTTGAAAGTGCCAAAATGATCTACCTTCGTGCCTGCAAGAGCTCCCCTTCTTGTCTCACTTGGCTTGGACTGGGGATTGCCTGTTACCGGGTAAAAATAAAATAAAAATACTGCTTTTTTATCAGTCTGGCAGAAGGCTCAAAGCAGAGCAGTCGTATAAATATATCATAAAGGTAGATTTGAATGCCATTCTTTATGTGTCTTGTACTTATTGTATTGTAAATATACAGTTAATCAAACTATTTTTTCCAATTTACACACTGTAATTTTGATAGAATTGTTATTATTATCATCATCATCTACCACTTTTATTGACCATTATATCAAGTTATTTATTTATTAAATTTCTTTTTTTTGTTGTTGAAATATCTGGGATTTGACTGCTCTATCCATCTCAAGTCCATCAGAAATCAAATCGCTCTGGTTGGGAGCATGTTGGAAGCTAATCTTTTGTGTGTGTGTGTGTGTGTGTGTGTGTGTGTGTGTGTGTGTGTGGGTCGTGCATGTGTGTGAACAGCTGGGGGAGCTCACTGAAGCTGAAGATGCACTGTCAGATGCTAACAGCCTAAACAACATGAACCCAGAGGTATGGGGCTACCTGACTCTGGTCTGCCTCAAGGTGAGTGCTGCACTCAGAGTGGTTTCCAAGGTTATTGTAGACGTAGAGCTTGATCTTGTGCTCACTAACACAGTTGGCTACTCCAGATATTCAGCCATGTATATATTATCTATGAATTACATTATACCACTCTTTAGGATCTTTTACCCATGATCTTATTGAGGGACATGTATAGAGAGCAAAAACATCTGTTTATAGGTATAGGTTTTCACAGTGGCTTCTGTGCAAAAGCAAAAAAAAACATAGTATTATATTGTAGTATTTCAGGCCAGGTTAAATGTGAAATTTTCAAGGGACCCCATTTTCACATAGGGGGACCCTGAATGGATGTTGACATTATGCTCTGTAAACTTTATGCTATTGAAAGTTAATCTGCTTTTTTTTATCAGTCTGGCAGAAGGTTTGAAGCAGAGCAGTCTTATAAATATGTCATAAAGGTAAGTTTGAATGCCATTCTTTATGTGCTTTTAGATAATTTTCCCTCCACAGTCCATTAAATATACAATTAATCACCTTTTTTTCTTTCTTTTTTTAAAAGAAATATCTGAGATTTGATTGCAGTGTTCTATACAGTAACAGTAATGAATTACAGTTATCGTCTTGTAAATAATAATTTCTATAATCCAGTTCCATGAAATGCATTCCATTACTCCCCAACCCTAATTACATCCCTGAAACGAAGCATCAGGGATATTATGAATTCACCCCGACCGCTGCCGCAGATCCTTCATGTTCACATGATAACTAGAATAGTTTTTATGTTATTCTCTTCAAATTTGCCTTGAACATTCATGATCCCTAGAGGAAGAACCCTGTCTATTTTGGGGACCCCTTGACCTTTCCTCTAGCACCACCATCAGCCCAAAGCTTAGAAATTGAAATGATAATATCTCCTGACCCATTAGCCATATAGTCTTGAAAATGATACCCAGAGATACAGCTCCTCGTGGATAATTTGAAGTCTGTCATATTGGACTTTCCGCCATTACATTTATTTTTGTTAAAATAGCTTTTTTCACTACTAGGCTGTTCACCTGATTCTTACAAACCTTGCTGTGTGGCATCTGGGCATCAACATCTTTAAATGCCTCATTGACAGGTCAAACCGTATGACCGCCACATCCAATCGAATTTCGGAAATATGCACAGTAAACAGGAAATAATATGTTACTTGTGAACACTTTGTCCGATTTGTACCAAGCTATAGCAAGGCCTGTGAAGATTTGAGTCATTTGGCTTCATGGTGGTGGTATTCTCATAAAACTAAAAACATGAACCCAACGGCTTGTCCGATCATTTTGAGATTTGAAGTTTGTGACATCCTACTGATGTTATCAATTTCTTTAAATAGTTGATTCTCACTAAACTTCTTGTGTGGCAACCAAGTTGAATAAAGAAAGTTAGTTGGCCAAACCCTTGTCACTGGATTAGGGGCGTGGTCAAAAGGTGTCATTGAGGATTGGGGGCGTTTCAGGGATATAGCCTACCCTTTGTTGTCAGCCTCAGATAACATACGTTTAGTTATAATATACAAAAGCCTTTGTCTTTTCTGTTCCAGCTGAACCTACAGAGGGAATCCATTCTGAGGGAAATCAAAGAGCTACGGGATCAATTTGGCTTTGAAAATCCTTGCTTCTAAATGGGAAATTGTTTGGAAAAAAACTGAACAAAACAAAAGTGAAGAAAACAAAGCCCTGTTGTTGATGGTTTTATTTTTTATTTATTGTTTTTCACTTCAGTTTAAAGTTTAACGATTTGTAATTTTACGTTAAGTATAACCCTTTTTTTTAATGTTTGTCATCCATATTTTAATTAAATTAAACCACATTGTCCTTAATAATCTGTAAATAAGATTTCAGTCTCTTTATTATTAATTAATATTTTAAACTGGTATATTATCTATTTTGTTTGGTGTAGGGTCTGGGTACCATGACATTTCTCACAAAAGTAATAATTCCATATAAACAGGTAGGTTTTTACTAATTTGTTTCCAGTCTGTGTTTTTTTACCACTTGATTTGGCCCGTTTTTATCTTAAAGGGACAGTTCACCCAAAATAATAATAATAATAATAAAAAACAAAAAAAATGTCCCTACTCATAGTGCTATCTATCCAACCAGATAGTTTTGCTGTGATTTGCCTAGATTTGGAGATCTCTGCCATAGAGATGTCTGCCGTCGCTCCAATACAATGAAGCTGAATGGCACTTGGTTTGTGGTGCTCAAAGCACCAAAAAAAAAAAATATATATATACATTTGAAAAAACCCAAAATAATGTCTCTTTCCAGAAATCATAACCCCTTACTCAAGACAATCCACATACCTTGTGAGCAGTTTCATGTAGGAACTATTTTCTACCGAAGTACACCCCAATAATAACCCATGACCTGGGTTTATGACTTTACTCGCTTCAACATGAATGACTGCCAAGACAGACCCTACAAACAGCTTTAAATATATATAATTATGATGGTGAGAATCACATTGTCTATGGAGTGTTTTGCTCATAAACTAAACTGGTATGATTTCAATCACTTCATGAGTGACAGATCACACGAACAGGCACTTTTTCGAAGGCATGGATGGGGATTGAACCCATGATCTTCGGTTTACGAGACCGACGCCTTACCACTTGGCCACCACGCCTGTACAATGGCTGTTACAATTTCGTTTTCTGTAGTTATAATTCTTCTGAACCAAAGCAACCTGTCTCTAGTAGTCTGTCTTGGCAATTGTTTATTGTGAAGTGAATTAAGTCATACCAGTAGATGGGTATTATAAATTAACTTGTTAGAGAATCTTACAATATCACACCCAGCATCCCCAAAGATCATTGGTTAATATCCCCATCTGTGCCTTTTTCATATTAATGACATGCAACCACATTAGGGCTACATCATGTGTCAGGGTCCATCTTGATAATATTCCTTGGAGAAGGTAGTCAATACATGACAGTTCATGAACAACAACCATCAAGAAATATTAATTCCCATCTTGGCACAACAATTTCATGGAAAAGTTCAGTTAGTCTACCATCTGAAGGGGTTCTTGGAAACTACTTCAGGGGCTTTAACTCTGTGATATAGCACGATGTTTATGTATGCTGTCCTATGTTAAATCCCAAACATCTGCAGAAATTAGCTCTTTATAAATTCTTACAATATCACATCTCCAAAACGAAATATATATTGGCATGGTGGCGATGTGGCAAGGCGTTGGTCTCGTAAAGCGAAGCTCGGGGGTTCAAGCCCCAGCTGTGCCTCTATAGGTGCAAACCTTCTCGCAGGTTCTGTCTTAGTGATAATTTATGATGAAGTCATACCACTTTATGAACAAACACTCAAACGGACAACGACGTGTGTCCTTCACCTAAATAACGTAAGCAATTAAATTTCCCTCAGGGCATCTAGATCAGTGGTACCAGTACAAAGCTACTTTACCTTAATATGAATTATGTTCATATGCTACATTATATGAACAAATTTATATTTTAAAGGCATGGGTGAGACTTGAACCCATGATCTTCGGTTTAGGAGACCTGCCTTACCACTTGGCCATTCTGCCACGATGATCATAAAACATTTTAGTCTGGAGATGTGGTCATGTATTTTCTAACGAGTTAGCTAATTTATAAAGAGCTTATCTCTGCCGGTGTTGGGGGTTGAACATAGAACAACATAAATGAAGATTGTGCTATATCAGCGGGGTTGCAACCATGATCTTCTAATTTCCTTGCAAATCCGTGGCATTTCATTTGGGCTTTTAGTTTGAAAAACATGAACCGGAGGTATAACAGCTTATGCTAGAGAGGTCAGTGTACAACAGCTAGGCTAGGCATCATCATGCCTGCTGCTGTGATTATGGAGGAAAATTATGATAAATTATTGGAGCAGTGTGAAGCTCAAGAGCTTGAGGTAAGGTTTGCAGCGTATTTGCATGTATTAATGTGCTATATTAGCTTACAGCTAGTTACCTAACGGTGATCAATGGCTCACGACCCACCCAAGCTTGCCAACTTTAGCTTATCAGCCAACGTTAGCCTTTCAGTCGGCCACCTCTTTCTGTTAAAGATAGCGTTAGCACGTTAGCCTGGGTAACTTGTTTTTTAATTAGTTGCTAGCAAGTTTCTTTGAAGTTGCCAGTGTCAGTACTATCTATCTTAGCTAGCTAGTTAGCCAACGCTAACGTCATAACGCTAGCATTCATGATTTGACTGGACAAAAACCCAACTTTATGTGCTAACAACATTAACACTAGCTAGCTGCAAGCTAGCCACAACAGTACCCAGCTTGGTTGCACACAGCTGTTGCGGCTAGCTGCAGGCTAACGTCAGCGAACCATAGTCAGCTAAAATGAAGCATTGCTAACTGAAATAAATGTTTGGCTGGCCATGGTGCGGAAGCCCAACGCTTGCCAATTGACTGCAAGCTACCTTGTTGGCTGGTTAAGTTGAATAGGCAGCGGTGATATCATAAAGTATATTGACCAGATATGCTCTTATTTCTTACCAGGCACCAGGGGGCATCGCAACGCCACAAGTGTATGCTCAGTTACTGTCCCTGTACTTACTACACAACGATATGTAAGTCAGCCTTGCCGAATAGCAAATTAAATCCTTCAATATAACCATGAAATCAACTGTCAAGACAGCAGCCGTCCCGAACACATCACTTGATCTACAGAATACAGGCAAAACTGGAGACACATGGCCTTTGATTTAAGGGACAACAAAGCCATGCAATGGGATAGAAAATATGTCAAAAAGTTAAAACACTGCTGTTTTCCCTTTTAAATGGTTGCCTGTACTTTTGGGATGCCACTTGATGGGATGCATCTTTTGTCATGTGAATATATGAGCTTTGCTCAGGGATCATACATTTTGATAAGTTTTTTTTAATTCATAGTTTTAGGTTGCAGACATCTTGGTCGCAAAAAACCCCAAACGGTGATTATAATCAAGGTTGTTAAGGTGTTTTCATTAAATTACAACAGTGGCCAATGAGCTGTGTCATTGCACCATTGTATGGCAAAACATATCATGAGAATACTATGAATGCAGCAATACAATTTCAGATCATTTGGTATCTGAGATATAGCCTGTACATTTATAATATAAACAAAGGTTCTAACTAACACCAACGTTTTATACAATGAGGGATTATTGCATATGTCACCATAGAGTTTGTATTTGTAACACAAATCATCAATCCTATCTTGCTCCTAGTAAACATTACTTTATTCTCTGAGTGTACTTGATTTGTGGTGTTGCTTTTTAAACAGGAATAATGCGAGGTATCTATGGAAGCGGATTCCCCAAGCAATAAAATCGGTAAGTAAGTGTGGCTTCTCAGAGAACATTACATTTGGACATTACTTTTGGATTAGACTAAGCAAGGAGACTTGGCCCATGATTATTCCTGAGTTTGTCTTAATGAAACGGTGGTAGGGTTCCTATGTTTGACCTTTTCTTGCCAAAGAACATGACAAAAATAATTCCTTTTAAGCCTCCAGAAGACTATGCCACCATACACGTGTTATTATTAATCAATAGCAGATGTGGTTAAACTTTATTATTTCATTTTTTTTTTTTTATAGCATTCTATAATCTTGTCATGTGTAGCATTTTAAAAGCTCTTAAAAACACCTTTTCCTCTTGCTGTATGCAGGCAAACCCTGAGCTAACGGCAGTCTGGGGTGTTGGCCAGCGCATATGGCAGCGAGACTTTCCCGGAATCTACACCGCCATTGCAGCCTACCAGTGGTCTGAGAACATTCTGCCAGTCATGGAGGCTCTTCGAGGTAACAGCAGAACAAATCACTCCTGCTTGTGAAAATCTGTTCTCTCTTATCACATGCTACTGTGACTCAGGCCAGCCTCTACACTAGAGTTCTTAATGGGCCTGAAAATTAAAACTCGAACCAAACCTACCCAAGTGAGTTGAAGGCCGAGCCCGGCTCGCCCAAGATCATCACATACAATACTGAGCCTGAGGCCAAATGCAGCCCTATCTGACCCGACCAATTAGCATACATTTTCGGCTCGATCCCGGTCATACCCGGCGGGCTTTTTTGGGCCCCGTCGGGCTCGGGCTGAAACCAAGAACTCAACTTTCGCTACCATGAGTTTTAACTTCTGTCACTGAGGAAATCACACTGACCCAAAGTCTTCTCAGTCACTATTTTTCTTTACCCTGTTGTCATCAAATTTAGAGTTATGATCAGCAGGTGTCGCCACTCAAGTGCTCTGTTCAAGCTGTGTTGTAACCAGTCAAAGGAAACATCTTGGCTAATAGAGGGAGTGTGGCTGGTTTGTAAAAAACATTATATATCGATATAGTGTAGCCTAATTCAGTGCAGTAAAAAAACAAAACTGCAATTCAGACACTAGCATGTCACTTAATATTGGATCTTGTATTTGGATGTTTTAGACACAATATCAGAACAACAGCATTGCAGAATATTGAAATACTTTATTATCCCGTAGGGAAATTCGGTAAATCCTAACAGATTAATTCACTGTTTCCCCTATCTTCATATAAACATGGGCTGTGAGAGCCATCTTCTCAAGTCCATACAATAAAATGGGGAAATCTAGGCTAATTTGCCTAAGCACCTATTTATATATCGGCCACGTTTCACCACCCCTATCTTTTGGGCGCATGATGTTACTTTTGCAAGAGAGGCTAAGAATAGTTTGTCCCTCGTGTTGACGGTACTTTGTGTTTGTCTGTCATGGACAGTGCTGTATGTCAAGAGAGGCATATATAAGCACCAGTGAGACATTTACATAACCAGACCTTAATTGCATGTATGTTGTATAACAGTAAATTTAAACCCACTACATTTGACACAGTCATATTGTGATATTGCCTTCAGCCATGGTGTAGTGGCCTAGTTTTCAGTCTTATCCAGCAGCTGTTGCCATACCTCATACACCGACCAACATATTCAAATCCGTGAAAGAAATCAAGGTCTGAACTTTTAAATGGAAAATGTGTAGGAATCCTAAAACTATATTGCTGACCTGCCATGTCAAGGACCTAGAGATTTTGGATTGGAGAGGTACTATGAATCTCGTCACACTGGAAAAATTCTTCTTTAAAACAGTGCCATAATTGTATTAATTAGAATAAGTTAAATAAATTAATAAATGAAACATTCATTGCAAAAAAGTATTAGAGATTTGTTTATTTTTAATTGTAAGTTATTTAATGAAGTTTGAATAACCAGGTAAATTGGGGTGTCAAGGGGTAGGATTTTTTAACTGATACACAGCCAATAAAATATTGAGTCTGATTATTTATACATTGTAGTTATCAAAGTTCATTAGATTAGTGATTGCAGTATAACTACAGCTGTTAGATGCACTTATGTGGTGTCACACCGCCATGTTTGTTACAACCTTTAATATACATGTTATATCTTTGGAGTGGCCTTAAAGCACAGCAAATTAATTACCTCTGGAGAAGCAAAACAACTATCGTCAAACAGTTTTATAGCTGATCTGTCAAAATGATATGCCAAATATGAGTATTTGTTCAACCTAACAGCATGGTTCTACATTATATACATGACATTTAGATTAATTGATGTATTGAGTGCATGCAAACAATTAACTTATTTTCAATGCACATCAATGGAGAGTGTTGTTTAGTGTTGCCTCAAGGCTTCTCATAAATAAAATCGGCAGTATCAATAGAAAAATACATTGGGAATTGTGCCAGAATTCTAGGAAAAGCAGTGGTAAACACAATTGAGCCATCCATGTGTTGACATGGACATGTTGTTTACCTATTAAATGAGGCCTCGTGTTCTGGTGGGACTTGTCTGGGCCAGTCACATGGGCCCTGTTTATCTCCTCTCAGTACACCACTCCTGTCAGATTTCCGTCACTCCAAGAGGGGACATGCCTCACAGTATGACATGTGACTCATGCAGCAGCCGGTGGGTTGGGGCCATTTTCTCTGAAAAGACCCCTGGCAAACAAGCAGGGAGGAATGTGTGCCATGGCTCGTGAAAGGGATCGGGTGTCACCGGCTGTCGAAGGTTGGTATAAAGGACAGGGCTGCTAGCTCCCTGACAGAACAGATTTCAGCACCTTATGAGTAACAGCAGACCCTAAGGACAAGGTTTTAATACTTAAAGACCATTTCACTGGTTTGTTGAAGCCAGAGAGAAAGAGAAGAGAAAGAAAACCTTGTGGTTTGCACTGTGTGGAGATCAAGAAGCTCAAAAGAAGATTTTCTGGCCCGGCTTTAAACGGAACCTTTTCCATTATGGATGTCCAAAGGACCGGTTCGGTGGTCCGTCCCCCCAGCCCCATGGAGAGCCTGGAGAAGCAGTTGAGCTGCCCTATTTGCCTGGACATGTTCACCAAGCCAGTTGTAATCCTGCCCTGCCAGCACAACCTGTGTCGTGGCTGTGCCAGCGACCTCTACGATTCCCGCAACCCCTACCGATTCTCTGGGGGTGTCTTCCGCTGCCCCACCTGCCGCTTCGAGGTGGTACTGGATCGCCATGGTGTGCATGGGCTGCAGCGCAACCTGCTAGTGGAGAACATTATCGACATCTATAAGCAGCAGCAGGAAGGTGGTGGTGGTGGTGGTGGTGGTGGTGGCAGTGGCGGAAGCACAGAAACCTCCATAAAGCCTAAAGAATCCAAGGAACCCATGTGCCAGGAGCATGAGGATGAGAAGATCAACATTTATTGTGTGACCTGCCAGGTACCCACCTGCTCCATGTGCAAGGTCTTCGGCCAGCACAAGGACTGCGAGGTGTCACCTCTAGCAAGTGTTTACCAGGCCCAGAAGGGTGAACTGAGCAACGCTATCGACACCCTGGTGGCCAGCAATGGGCGTTTGCAAGCTCTGCTCAATCAGATGGAAGATGCCTGCCGTGCAGTGCAGGAAAATGCTCAGCGTGCCAAGCAAGGCCTAGCTGAACGCTTCGACCTGCTCTATGCTGTGCTTGAAGAGCGCAAGACCTTGCTCCTGGAGCAGGTTGGCAAAGAACAGGATGAGAAGGTGGCGGCCCTGCGGGCACTGGCTCAGCGCTACGGTGAACGACTGCAGTCAAGTTCGGAGCTGACTGACACAGCAGTGAGGGCATTGGAGCAGAGTGGCGCCGCCGAGTTCCTACTGGCATCCAAGGGCCTCATCACACAGACCAAAGATGCTGCCAAAGGCTCGTTGGGCGAAGAGAGGCCAGAACCAGGCTTTGAGAAGATGGACCACTTCACTCTGGCAACAGAGCATGTTCAGTCGGTCCTTGCCAAAATGGACTTCGGACTGGTTGATGATGATGATTTTGAGGATGCAACAGGGGACGAGGAGGAATAATGAACTTGAAATAGTAATGGACTTTTAAGAATTATGTTGTACTCGTGCAGATTCTTTAACCTCACTTTTCATGGCAGGGACTCTAGTTGCAATGTGTTTTGAGATACTGATGGAAACGAAGAAGGTTTAATGGACTTGGGTTTACCCTTATTTTGAGTGCAATATTGAATTTCATTTTTGTACTCATACAAACTTTTCTTAATGTTTTTGTTTTTTTTATACTTTTGTACTTGAGTGCCAGTTTTATGCTGGTATATTTGCAATATAGGCCTAGATTACTATACTATAGATAATGTCTGCTAAGATTGTTTACACACTGACTCTTTATCATATGTATATGTAGTTTGAGATGAGAATAGTATTTTTTGTTGATTTGTCCTCTATATCTGAGATGTCTGATTGTATCAAATTGATAAATGCTTGAAACGATTGCGTGCACTTGAATTGGTGATAGGAAAAAAAAGTCAGCAATCTGTCTTCAAAGGAGGCTGAAATAAAGGTGCCTGAAATTACTTAAGTGCATTTGTCCTTGTTTATGATAGGCCCTAAAGACACACAAACAGTAATACTGTTAATTAGTTTCAAATTCAAGTAGCTTACAGAAAAGAATGTACTCAAAGCAAGAATCATCTTATGTTGAAAACAAACTGTTTGGCAAGAGAACCATTTGCATTTAAGTTGTCCCAATATGTTGTTGCTCTTACTTGGGAAGTGACAGCATTTAAAAATAAAAGCCCTTGCCAAACCCTCTCTCCTTTGCCTTTGCTGGTGAAGAGTGGTGGCTATTTTTAAAAGGCGTGAGGGTGAGAAATGATAGCGACCCTGGAATAAACTGTCAGTGAAGGGCAGGTGGGGTCCTGTTTCTTCTCCATAAACCCCCACCCCACCCCCC
>OMKL01052142.1:15922-44702 GCA_900302295.1 Parasudis fraserbrunneri | reverse complement strand
GGTTGTTAGCAGAGACTAGAGCAGGGGTGGTAACTCGTACATCTGTGACATCAGTGGTACAGAAAATATATATTTGTATGAAAATTCCAACGGGAGATTTAAACAAGCTGTAATTTTCTATGAAAATACAAAATTTGACACATAAGCACAGTAATGGGAGGGTTTTGAAATGGGTATCTTTCATTATAACATGGCCAAATAAGCAGTGAAAAAAAGGCCTATAGTGTTTAGTTGGTCTTTAATATTTAGCCTCTGAAGAGGAGGAAGGGGACTTCCTTTATCAGATGCTGTATTTTGGCACAGAAAAGCAACTTTTCAGGGAGAAAAAAAAACATGACACCTCAGAGGTTAGCATGGCATTTTTATAAGATGTGGTGATTTCTGTGAGTGTTTACGGCATCACTGTATAAGCCTATAAAGTTAATCGCCCATTCATTTCCTATGGAGCCGTGCCAGGTTGTGCACTGACATCACAAATCAGTAGAGATACTGTTTGGGTTTCCCTTGCAAACAAAAATAACATATGAATCCTCAAATTGAGTGACATTCCCCTTATATCTTACCTAGTGCTGATGGAGGCTCAGGCCTTGTGTTTGCTGGTAGCTCTGTCTGCTGTTGAGGCTGGTTGGACAAAGATGGCATCACAGGGCCTACATACTTAACATAAGTTCCAGGAACGTCTCCCGTCAGCTCGGTGCGCTCCTTGACTCCCACAAGCCAGCCCAGGCTCTCTGAGTGCTTCTCATCCCCGTCTTTCCAATCGAGGGATGCCGAGGACGTATCAATGACTGCCAGTGTGTCTCCTGACTGCAGCACATGGTCCTCCTCCCACTCTTTGTTGTAGCCATACAACGCTCTGAATTGGAAGCCCTCAGACGCCATTCTCAAGACAGACTGAACAGTCCCACTACGTTTGAGCAAGGTGGTGAGGAGGCAGGATGCTAGATGGCACTGTGATGTCTGCAAAGTAAACACCCTATCACCTAAAATGAAACCACATGGCTGATATTGGAGCGTGGGCTGTCAGAGTGAACGTGTGGGACTCAGGGATGGCCTGTGTTGTTGACGTAGAGCATTTTCCTCAGCTTGACGCCCCTGTTTAACCACACAATGGAGCAGAGCCTTGACATAGCCAGATCGACAAGGTATTAGTGGTGGTATAGCGCTGCACTGGGGCTCTCATTTAGGCTGGTGTGTTCTAGGAGAATGGATGACAGAGGCTGACCTGTCTGATTGTCCTCTTCAGTGACTCTATACACCACAACATATCAAAAGACCTAAAAAAAAAAAAAAAAGACAGGGTATAGAAAAAGAAAAGATACAGTAGATATGGCCTAACTGAAAGTTTCTATTTCTAAAAGTTCTTCGGTTAGTGCGGTTAGTAATTTTGTCTTCTTAAAATAAGTTAGAAAATGTGGCCAAGGATGAATACATCTTTAAGAATTGTCAGAGGACTTGCAGATGGTCTACATTCTGGCTTAAAGGTCCCATATTATGAAAAACTCACTTTCTCAGTGCTTGTGCACATACATTTGGGTCTCTGATGGACTTACTAACACACAAACAGTGAAATAAGACAACCCAGTCAGATTTTTCTGGGCTGCCTGGGTCAGAAAACATGTGACTCAACAAGCCATTCAGATGTGCCTCCCCCCTCCAACGTGAAAAGGGGACTCCTCGTCCTTGACTAGTGTGTGCGTGTGAAAAAAAGCATGTGTACAAAATGGCAGCTTGCTCGTAAACGTTCTTGTTTTCCACCAAACGGTTCACTAAAATATGTTTCATGCGGGAAATAGGACACGCAGTTGCTGGATCTTAATTCATATTTGGCCTGCAATGCCCAGTTTGGCAGTAAAAGACACAACAAGAAACTTGATCTTAGAATTGCATGAGCCAGGCGCACGTCACAGTTCCGGAGTGCGAATGCACAACATAAACAGTTCACTAAAAATATGTTTCTGACAACATTTTAGGCGATAAAGAGGATTTGCAATTGCTGAATCTTTAACTCATATTTGATATGCAATGCCTAGTTTGACAGTTTGATCTGAATTTCGTAAGCCCATGGAGGTATTATAGAACAGGCACGTGCCGCAGTTCCTAAATTGTGCCTGTGTCATGCACACAGAAACAGCCCGTCAAGGACAGGACTGAAACAGAGGGGTACAGAGGCATGCTATAATGCATAATCTGAGTAGTATTTTCAAAAAAACTGGAAAAAAAAAACTTCAGACATATTTTGGGGACCTCAAAAACCTATATTAACTTGTTGAAAAGAAGTATTATATGGGACCTTTAAATAAATAAAAGCACTGAAATGTTTATTACCATGGAAATACAATATATTTGTCTGTAAGCCTAATATCTTGGATATTCATTTGTAAGTGATGTTTGCTCTTGGTGGATGTGAAAGGGAATAATGTAATGTTCACTACGATGTGGACAGAGGATGCTGAGGTATAGTACAATGTGATCAGGGGAATAATGTAATGTTCACTACGATGTGGACAGAGGATGCTGAGGTATAGTACAATGTGATCAAGGGTGGTGTTCAATGAATGAGGTATAGTATGATGTGATCAAGGGTGATGTTCAATGATTGAGGTATAGTACGATGTGATCAAGGGTGGTGTTCAATGATTGAGGTATAGTACGATGTGATCAAGGGTGGTGTTCAATGATTGAGGTATAGTACGATGTGATCAAGGGTGGTGTTCAATGATTGAGGTATAGTACGATGTGATCAAGGGTGGTGTTCAATGATTGAGGTATAGTATGATGTGATCAGGGGTGGTGTTCAATGATGTTCAAACTGAATACACTGAGAAAAATTGCACACATGAAAAAAGGCTTGAATTATCAACTTGAGCTCAAAGGGATGTAAATAGAGTTGAATGACTAGTAATAAATGGCAAGGAGAAACATCTGAGAATTTGACAATCCCCACCCCATCCCCATATAAATAAATAAAAATAAAACAGGTCACCCTTTGTGTTGATTAAATGCACACAACATTTCAAACAAGACAGAATAATAGTGAAGCATTCTCTTCCATATCTTATTCTCCTCATTCTTATTTTCTTGAGAATGAGAAATTGACAATCAGTGACATAAAGTAAGAAGTAAATATGACAGTTGTGTTTTTTCTTTGCTACTGTTGGGGTATTCCCCATGTTGAACACATACTGGTAATAGTCCAATAGTGGTATAATATATTGAGCTGTATTCCAGCAATAGACTCAATAAGTCAGAGCAAAAGTACTGTAGGGAAGGGAAAATGACCCAGGACACCCTAAGCTGGACTGATGTGTGGATTATAAGGCTTTTTTTGTGGATCTTACAGTCTTATAATGCCACATCTTGTCAGGGGAGCAAGATTCCTGAGCAGAGCTTCTGATTTCAGCTTTCAACCTTGATTTTCTACACTGATGACAACAAGATAATCCATGCAGAGCTTCCAAAGTATTCACTACTTGATATTCACGTTATATTGTATCTTCTTTAAGTTCCAGTAATGATGGTGCTGGGTCATACAACATGATTGTACAACTAACGATGACCTCTGATCTACACTGTTATCAAATGAGCCTCTTCCTGCAGACCTTGCTACCTTGTGTCATATCTAGGAGGCACTGCCTTCATCATTCCAATAACCAACAGAAAAGGTTGAAGACATTCATCCTGACAACTGCTCTGCTGCTGTATTTGAAACTAGTTTTGTAGTCACTCTCTATGCAGACAATGACTTTGGTCAGCTGGTGGTCTTGTATTCTTAGGATATTTAATTTCTATCTTTTATTGAATAGTGTTGAATATCAAATATGACAGCAGGTATCCATTACATTTCCCAATGACTTAAGTTTTCCTATATCCAATAGCTAAGCTTGGCATGACGCAGAGACATATAGGCTTGACGTGCACACAACCCACAAACGGAATTTCTGCTTGATAAATAATTGCATGTTGATAGTGCCTGGAAATGAAATATCATTATGACACTGAACATCACAGGGCAACATTCACCTACCTGGGCCAAGAGAGAATCGGCCGAACAGCAAAGAAAGCTTACATTTCGGCAGCCTCCATGAAGCAGCGAAAACGGTGCCAGGATGGGCACGTGGCACAGCCAGAACCAACCACGGGCCTCAGTCCTCTTGCCATCCTTAACCCCTCCACCCCCGTCCCATCAACCCCCTCCTCCATCTTTAAAAATCCTCTCCTCTTGATTGCCCGTTCCCTCACAGAGCAACCTTTTCCCACGAAGCCATTTCCTCTCTATGGTCCATTTCCATTGGAAAGACACATCACCTTCATTAACAGCAAGCTTTTTCCAAAACATTGCCTACTGTTTGAATTTTAGAAAGCCTACGTGAAAAACAACATCTGTGGAGTGCACCACTGCATAGAATCCTGTAGGGGTTTTAAAGTAATGTAACGATAATGATTAAAAAAAAAAGGATTAATCTTCACACTGTAACTCTTTTTCACAGTTTCAGAGCTCACAGTGGAGAAGGGGGCCAGGAACGGAGTGACGGGGGAAAACTCATAAATAAATAAATAAATAAAGGAAGCCACTGTTGCTACACAGGGAGAAGGGCTTAGTGGTCTCCTGAAATCCTATTGGGCAGTCTGTTGCCATGTGCTCAGGAATCACGAGAGATGCTGCTAACAAATCAAGGAAATGTTCTAATATTAGAATGTATCCAGGCAGTGGTAGTCTCTGACCCCTAAACTCCATTCATTCATTACGTTCCACTTCACAGATCATGATAATGAAAGAAGTGGTGTGGAAGTAATTAGTAAAAAAAAAAAAAAAAAATCTGAAAAATGTAATTACATTTAAAAAAACATAATTACGGTGCTGTAGACAAAACAAATCCACCTCCCTCCCCCCATGTCCATGATACCCTTGCCTTTACAGTTACAGGAGTGGGCACAGGAACAGAATACAGAATATGAATTGCCTGGAATATTGGGCCTAATGATCCTTAATGCCATTCCATTAATTTAATTATTAGGGTGCATTGGTGTTAAGATTTTGTACAATTTCAAAAACTTAAAGTTTGTGATGTTCTCTTTTTCTTTTGGTTATTTGGGCATTACTTATCCCTATTAGGCTTATCAAGAAAAGCAATTTATTATCAATAGCCCTATAGGACATGTCCTGAGAAATGAAACTGTTTTAACCAAGATGTATACATAGTTGTTAACTACAAACTATTAACCTGTATTCTATATTGTGATATTCTTTACTTTATTTTAATATGCAATATTTGTTATATATCCTATATAATATAGGTGACATCACACATGTCCTATATAATATATAGGATATCCTGTGGAAAACAAAATAATGCATTTTGAACAATGTATTTTCCTTATCATTCGATATTTTAAAGTAGTTTAACATTTAACAAGTCATTTAAAGATCCCCTCCACTCAAAAACATTTTTATGGTTAACTTCTCTTGGAGGCATTACTTTGACTATACAGATTGTTATTTATGAATAACTTGTCACCAGAGTGCCTTTTTCACACCTCACACCTTCCCTGAAATCTGTGTTGCATGTGTGATGTCACTAATAGGTCAAGCCTATCATGGTCCAATATGTGGTGACTTGACACCTTTACCTTTAGCATACACAGAAAGCTGAGTAGGTATTGACATGTCCTGTAAGAAGCTGCCGACTTGGAATTCCTGGTAAATATCAATGGGTGCTTGTTGCCAATTTGCATATTCATAGATCATTGCATTCTCAATAAGGGTAAAGGTGTAGAGATGCTGCTAAGCCATTTCAGTAGTTTATTGAACAATTTTGTGGAAAAATCATATTTATACAAATTGTTATTCAATATAGAAAAAAAAATGTGGGTTTAAAATACATCTGAATGGGATCTTTGAATCATATTTTGCATTTTGCTGCATAATATCTCCACACACTTCAACAAACAGCATTAAAACTTTTATTTTATTCTGAAATATACTGATCTGAGCAACAATCTATCCCAAGGTGCTGAACATTTTATTTGACTGTAACTAGAAATGTAAACATTACTATGTTCCACTATCCATAGTCATACTGTTGTTGTAATGTTGTTAACACTGTTGTACAGAAAAACTATACATGAATTCCAGTGCAAATATGTGCATTTCAATCCTATCACCATACTTAGGGAGAACAGTGGCTACTCTGAACACAAGATTTATGAAAAAAAAATGGACTTGAAAAATACCTTCAGTCAATTCTCTCAGTCAGAGCTATTATGTGTTTGACTGAAGCGCTGTTGCCAGGCTGTTTAACATAAGAGGAACTTTATGAAACAATGCTCTCTTCACAAAAAAGGCATCAGCACAAGCTCTATCTCATATTTACAGAATCCAACCTACCAAGATTCGAGTCAAGTACACATGATGCTGATTGTTAATGTCTGCAGGCCCATGCAACTGCCCAGGTTAAGTGTAGGAAAATCAATGTCCCCTTTTTACCCTGGACACCTGAGCCTCTCAAAACTGTAAATTGGTGCATGGAGATCTGCTCTCAATATAAAAAATGCAAATGAACTAGCTAACTAGCTGGTATTTCTATTTTTTTTTTTTTTTTTAAACCTGGACCCTATTTTTCCTATCATTTAGAGTCTAACCAACTGATAGGGACCAACATCTTTTGAATTTATTAGATTCAAATGTATCCAGTATTGAGCAAGCTAGCCTCAGCTGGCTGCCACGAGCTGGGCTGCAATGTAATGTTTTGGGGCATGTGTGACCGTCAAAGAATGTCCACCAAAAGAGCCACACCCCTATGCAGAAAGCTGGACGACGTTTCACTGTCAAACATCTCTGCCTAGCTTGACACATCAGACCTATGGAACGTACACAAGCTAGCGCCATAGGGTCTAAAAGTGTCGCATTGAGAAATAAACAAATAGATTGCCGGCAAACACGGTTGTCAATAAAGTCAATTTGACTTACCATGGTGATGTGTTGGTGTTTTGTCTTTGTTGTCGAGGGGGACTCCTGGCGCTGTGATAACATTAAAGTACAAGAAAAAGATGATTTTGATGAACGCAGCCATAAAGGTATGGTTTCCTTACACATAAAACATAGTCTGTTTACTTTTCTGATAATTATATCACTGCATAACTCCTAAATGTTCAGTCAAGCTTAATATTTGGTTATTCAAAGTTATTACTGCATTTTCTGTCAAACTAATTTTGTCACAGAGGTCAGTTTTTGTTACAGCAATAAGGCACTTGGGGCAGAGCTGTTTTGCTTACCTGTGTATGTGGCTCTTCAGGGATTCAAACACATGATATGTGAAAAAGGTGAGAGGTTGGGTTCAATTGCTTATTGATTTATTAATGTTTCATGCATGTAGCACCATTGTAGCAAATACAATGGTGATTGTGATTAAAGTAGCTTACAGGGTACATGTTGGATATATAAGTCAATTTCTTACTCACAGGTGACATATTTGGTTGATAGAGTCCTCTCAGCTCAATCCATGCTGTGCTTTACACTGGACACCCAGATCCACTTTTCAGTCTGCAATAAAAGTTAACCCACTTCAACATACTCCACAGTGAACCAAAAGCAAATAAAAAGCTACATTGTCTATTGAAGCAAATTAAAGTGTTTAGATCACCAATTGACTGGCCCGAAGCTCTGCCCATGCAAACTGATTTTCAGGAATCTGTACACTGCGCAAGTAAATTCTTTCTCATAAATCTTGAGAACTAAATTGATCACGGCTTTGTTACATGGCACCGTCAATCTCTGGAACTAAAAGTTTGTCAATGGAGTTACTGCAAAATATGTAACATTGTGGTTAGGGACTAGCCACATAGACCTGGGGAGTTATGTGATAGTTCTAAGACCAGCCTGGTGCCAGGACAGTTCTGCCATCATTGGTCTCTACTGCAGGTAGTTTCACAAGGTAGCTGGGTTTATAACTTCAGTTTATTCAATTGGTCTGAATTTTGACGGAAGCAGAGTTTAGCATAATTAAATGACATTTGCGTTTTGAAATTTGAGGAAAACGAGAAACATTTAATGGGTACAAGACTGTGTACCTAATGGCGCCAAATGCACTATTGGAATTACAAATGAATGATTACCTGAATCGGATTGTTTTCAATGCCATAGTTTTCGTGGATTAGACGTGGTTTTTGTGACGATTTCCATTGACCAATCAACGATCTGCAGTATCGCATAGCAGCACGGATAGTCCCTTTGGTACCGAATCCAGATCAGTAGCTGATATCGGCACGGGTGCTGCTGTTCTATAATACCCATAGAACTATATCAAAGTGGATAACACCTCCATGGTACTGGCACGGGTCAGTTAATCTTTTTCAATATCGCGCCCTGCACCGCCATCTTTGTTTTCATTGACCACTACGATTGTCGGTTCTATGGGCTGCCACCAGTTCAAAGGCTGCCACGCGCGATGGAAGAAAGAAGAAAACGTACAATTACAATTGGTGCCTCGCACCTTCGGTGCTTGGCCCATGATTACAGCTAGTTACAGGCCTGACAGCTATTTCATATGGAAGAAAGATTATTATATTAATTTCAGAGTCTAAAGACAAACATCTTAAAATGTACCTTCCCTAACAACTAAATAATGTTTGCGGCCAGTGTTGCAGGGTCAACTGACCTATATAGTTATGATGGCCCAGTGTAACTTGCTTTGTAAGGAAATACAAAAATGGTATTGAACACCCCTGGCTCCCCCACCCCTGAAAAACAAAAACAAAACAATAATCTCCCCACGATATTGTGACACCAAATGTCGTAACAAAGTGCTATTCCAAGGCTTTTAATGAAAGAGTATGCTCCTTAAAATGGAAAAAGCAAATGTAGTACCATGGAATGGTACCATGATAATACAGGAAGCTCTGGTGATTACTTCCCCTGCTTGAGACCGTGGACACCTGTTCATAGTAAGGCACCACATTAACATGGATGCTGTTTTACTGTAGTGAAAGATGAATTTGACCTGAGTAGAGAAGAGTAGACCATTTCTCACAGCAGGAATAACTTAAACAGAACAGATGCCACTTTTTGTCAGAAATTATGATTCTTCATTTGGTAAAAAAGATGATACATGTAATCCCATATCAAATGTAATATGCAAATAATTTACTTTAAAACAGGGAACCACCAGTAAAAAAATAATTAAAAAAAATAAAGAAAAAAGGCCAACCTTGACAATGAGTGACGGTTGTATCCTCCATTCAACCAAACAGATACAAACGCCATATCACACTCCTCATATTACTTGGAAGCAATGCAATTGGGTCACAGTGATACTTTGAAGGATGACAAAAATGAAAGTACCACTTTATTTGCAATCCATATTATGCCAAGAAGTTCCATCACTCCAATCACAACTACATTCCTAACTGGCATCATGTGTCTGACTTTATTTGAACGAGGACCTCCAACATACCTGGATTCTTTTGTGGTCACAAGACTGTGAACACTACCATTGAGGACATATCCATGTTTACAAATGGGCATCAAAATTATGACCTCATTTAATTAGAAAACTGGAGATAAGTATTCCTCTGAGTTGACCATCTGAGGACTGAAGTGTGGGAAAGCAGAGAAAACTGGATGATTGGGAAACAATTCAGCTTGAAAATCATGCAACTTCAATACATATGAACAATACAAAAATCTTCATCAAAAAGAGTATAATCCAGCCAAGTACACAAATGCCTTTATAGTATATGTAAACTTTCTCAAAGTTCCAAGCCCTTAATGAAACACACAACCAGATGACCATTACAGAGCATGTCAGTCCAGCGGTAGTCCCCATGTCAATCTGGTGCCAGAAGAATTTTGCTCGATCATTTTAAGCCTACATTATGTTTGAAGAATGGGGGTTTCTAAATTGTTCCACACATTCAATTACTCCAGAATCCTCCAAGGTGATACAAAATAATGTGGCTGCATTTTTATTATTATTTTTTAAAAAGGTACAAGACTGTGTACACACAGCCATAGCCCGTCAGTGAATATGCCACCGTGACATAAGAAACACAGATTGGTTGGGAGCTAGCTGGGATTCTAGGTGTTGTAACAGTTTTCATGGCCACATCACAAGACAATATTTAAAAAAAATATATAAACTTTTCTCATTTTTCAACAGTGCTCCGCAATTTGCCTCTGGCAAAAATTAAGATTAGCCACATACATTTTACTATACAACATAGAAACCCATGGGTATCCAAGGTCATAAAACAGTTGTATAGATTTATTTTGTGCCAGTTGAAACCAGGAAACTGATAAAAAAAAACAGCAATATTAGAAGAGGTTGAAACTCTTTTCACAACCAACAGTCATTATGTTAATTTTAAATGAAATATATGCAGCTGCTTCACAATTTCATAGTCCTGCAGGTTTCTATGTTGTGCAGTAAAACTATTGTGGCTACTCTTAGTTTGCGCCAGAGGTATTGGCCAAAGGTACAATTCCTCAAGAACCAGAGTGACGTACTAGAGAGGAAAGTAGAGGAAAGTAACTGTTAGGGGCATCGTTTGGAAATTATTGGAAACTATTGCCAACTGTATCATGTTTGGTGGGTTCAGAGAATGGGGGGAAAAAAAGTTTCCGGCACCAGAGAACAAATTGACAGATGGGCTCGATATATGACCAAAGAGAATTCTGTGAAACGGTTGACAAAGCATCCCTGGTTAACACTGTTCCACATCTGTAAATTGACAACGGTATAGTCCAAGTTTGGATGATTCAAAGAGGAGCACATATTTTACTTGGTGCCCAATGCACATGAAAACACAGTATGGGCGATAGGCTGACGCCAATATACCATGCAATCAAGTACAGGTACAACAGTTTGTGTGCTTGTCTCATGCAGCATTCACTTAACAGAAAAGTAAACAAGATAACACATGCATTATGTACAGTATTTCTATCCATCAGTTCACTTAGAAATACAACAGTTCCAAAATGTACATGTAATTTCTAAGAGTGTAGTACTTTTCTGACAGTATCAAAGGGAGTGATTTTTAGCGTAGAGAAATACAAGGTATAAAAAAAATGTTTGTACATAGCATGTTAATTAATTGTAAACAACTCTGACAAGTAGAATTAAGCTCAGAAACAGGATTCTGATCTGCATGAGATCTGAAGACATGTTTAGGATTACACTGAGAAATTGAGACATGTCAAGTACTGCATGAACAAATCAAAGGGCTCTGTGAAAGCCAGTACAACAGCCAGCCACAGCCATGGACAGATTAGACAGTCAACCTTGAAAAACAACATAGCATGAAGACTTTTAAGTGCATAAGTTCTATATTTTATGTGAAATACTGATCCGACTCCCCCAAAAAAGCATTTATATTTTGCCTTTGCAGAGAGCCATCCTTTATGTTGAAATTCCCCAAAACAACAAAGTTCTTTGTGCACATAATGTCCATCAAGTAAGCATTAGGTATATTCAGCAGAGACTCCATATCAAAATCTACATAAATAAATGTACAATACAAAGACATAAAACTAGTTTAAATAAGCCCTGGGTCCGGGGTGTTCCTCGGCTGTTAACCTTGGGACATTTATTCATGTTCAAATTCATGTTAGTGCACTTTTACCTTAATGTAAACATCAATACACAGTAAATATAGTAGGAATGGGTGTTTTAGGCATGGTGATTTCCACAATTTGAATTGAATAAATTCAAAAGCTACAGTTTTAGTGAAAAGATTAATATGCTAGAGGATCCAATGCAATCTTAAACTGTATCCTTGCCAGTTATCAACAGGGAAGCAACATTCCAAAATGTATGAGCAACATGTTTAAAATCATTACAAAAATAGACTTTTCATGTACAATTCCCTACACTATGTGAAGAAGACATGGGCCTCTATTTGGCCACTCTACAACTATCCTTAAAGATCCATGCTTTAGTAGTATAAGTTATTATAGCAACTCACATTGCCATGCTAGACCAGTGTTCAAGTTTGCCATTGATTGAGTGAGCAAAATCAAAAGTACAACATTGTCAGTGATGAGTTATCACAAATTACAGGCTCTTGAGGCCAGAATAGTACCCATAAAGCAGTGTGTGGCACGTTTCATAAGATCTAGCCATTTGATTTAATCTAAGATCATGAAAGATTGCAATGCCTGAATTGATAAATGTTTCCATCATCTTCCCACTGTAAACGGAGTCAAGATCGCAATTAAAATAAGATGTTTCAACAGAGACATATAAAATATGGCTTGAAGAATACTACACCGATATCATGACACATAATACCCTTTTGAATTGGCAGTAGAATCTTTTTCAGCTAAGTCATTTACCACCCTTTGTACTCAACTCAAGTCATTTCTATGTAGTGTATCAGTGTGAACTAAGATATTACCCTGCAGTGAATGGTTCCAAATAGAGGATTCCAAGGTTTTTATTCTTAGCTTCCTAAATGCTGAGCTATTTACAGTATTTACCTGGTGGAAGTCTTACTATTTAGTTCCAAATTTGTAAAAACAAAAAGAAAAAAGAATTAAGCAGACTTGAGTCTCAAAAAAATTGTTTTGTGCCTTGTAACACTGGATAATGTAATAATATCAGATAATGTAATAACTTTTTAATTTAGAGGGACTTTATACTGTAATATAACCAGATAATGTAATATCTTGCTAGATAATGTAATACATATGTGGAATAGATAACGTAACAACTTTTTCCGGATAATGTATATTACATTATCCAGTGGTTGTTACATTATCCGGTGAGTAAAACATTTTGGATGTACAATGTAATAACTTTACTGGATAATGTAATAACACATCAAAATCACTGTATTTATGTTTTATTTTAACGAGAATAGTTGAGAAAAACAAGCGTCACACTTTGCAACACATTTTGCACAGATAAACTTACGCATGCACACGTGAACGCACATACACGTGCACATGCTCCCTCTCTCTCTGTCTCTCATTCATTTCAATTCAATAATGCTTTATTGCCATGACTGCCTTCCTTACAATGTTGCCAAAGCAGGTAACTGTGAAATAAGAGTAAAAAATAGTAGTAAAAATTGTAGTAAAATATAAAATAAATTAAAATGGAACAGGTAGATAGAGATACCACTGGTCTAGTTTCTTTTAGAGACAATACATTTGTAGTCAGTCAATGTAGCACCAATGACCTTTGTGGCAAATAATAATGTTAATATGTGTAGTTGTTTGAGTCACCAAATGTTTTGAGATAGTGCCACATCTGGTTAAGGAACTTGTTCAGTGTGTAGGCTACCCACTGTGATTGTGGTGTTTTTCTGCTCTAGAATTGGACTTCCAATGGACCCATCTCAAACTCCACCCTCAGTTCTTGATCCTCCAATCACAACTGTTGCTTTCCTTTGTCAGAGGAAAGCAACTGTTGTGATTGGAGGATCAAGAAAAGTTTGAGAGGAGTTTGAGACTTTGTTCTATAGTTGTAGTTTTTACTACCAACCACTAGGTGTGTCTTACTTAAATTTTATATCTGCATGTAGCAAAGTGAGACAGTTGAAATGAATGACAAAAAACAAAAACAGTGATTTTTGAACAAGATTATACATAGCTACATTAGCCATATAAAGGTTATTGGTGTAACATTAACCAACCACAATTTTACATTCCCTAAGAAACAACAGTTCACTGGTCTCTCTCTCTCTCTACAAGTTTGTCTGTGCAAAATGTGTTGCAAAATGTAACACTTTTCTTTTTTTCACCTATCAAAATGTAAAAATAAAACAGTGATATTGATATGTTATTACATTATCCAGTGAAGTTATTACGTTATTCATCCAAAAAGTTTTACTCTCCGGATAAAGTAACAACCACCGGATAAAGTAATAAGTTATTACATATTACCGTTATCCGTATCCAATACCGTTTGTATTACCGTTATCCGGTGTTACATGCCTTTTGGTCCTAAGGCAATTTCCCAACATTATCAAACTAGTCTGTACCATGACAATTTGTTTTAAAAATAGACATCTGTAGAAAAATCCAGTCAAAAGACAAAACTACATCTTATGAATACAAAACACGTAGCCTTGGCTGGTCATCAACTGACAACTTCCTTCTTTCTCCCATTAATAAATCATCATAGCTTATAAAAGTAATAAATAAGACCTGGAAGAGTCCACAACACCTGGAGTCAAATATTTACACACAGATGCAAAAAAGAAAAAGAAAAAGAAAAACGTTTCAAGTAAGTTCTTCTCCCTCGAACACCTAAGTCTGCAAATCAATCAGCATGTGGCTTTATGTCCCTAGGGCTCAGATTGAAACACACTTCTGGCCACCAACTTTTCCTTCAGCAGTCGTGTGTCAGACTTGATAGCTATGTCCGTACACAAAATATGTTACCAAAATGGTGAGCGGTCACTTTTTTAGATGTCCTTTCTGTGGGTGTTCTCCTACATGCCTAGTCTTGTCTGATGCTGCTCCGTTTTGAGAAGAACTGACAACAGTTTCTGTTGCCTTGATGGAGGTGTTCTCCATGAGAGGAGGCGTTGCGTTTTGCTGATGTGAGGAGGTGATGCTGACCTCAGGCTCGGGGTACTCTTCGGTGTCCTCTTCTCCGTCAGAGCACGCTTCCCACTCATCCTGTCCCTCGCTCTCCGTTGAGCCCTGCACAGCGATCTGTGGCACCAGGGTGAACCTCCTCAACACTGGCACCTCCACATCCTCACTGGACTGAGGCCGGGTGACCTTCCACACTGCCCTATGCTGCTGCTGGGGCTCATCTCCGGGGGCCGGGCTAGTCACAGTCAGTGTGGGACTGCTTTTCTCCTCAGGCTCATCAAAGCTCACTTCCTGTACCGCCTCCTGCTTCTTGAAGGAGTCGCGGCGCTCCGACAGGTTGAGCTTCCGCATCACTACGAGCTGCTCTGATCGCTCCAGTCCAGAGTCCCTCAGCCTCTGGCTGCCGATGTAGCCCCCAAGCCTGCTGTGGTCACTCCCCATGTAAGAGCCTCCACAGGCCCCCTCCACCTCAGAATCACCAAGCAGATCCCCCTCAAGGTAAAAGGGCACTTCCAGTGTGTGCCTGCGGGGGGTGTAGGACTTCTTGTCAGCATGGTAGGTACCAGAGAGCTTCTCCGCTGACTGTACTCTCTTGAGGAGAGGGGAACGGGGTGGCTCGGCACTCCGTGGGCGGACCATGTGTCTGACGATAGTGGGAGGCGAGAGGGTCTTGCCGTGGTAGGCCTGAAGGGTTTTGGCGATACCTGGGAGAGGGGATGGGGAGCGCTGGGGGGATAGAGGCTGGGTGGAGGAGGTGCAGGCCAGGGGTGAAGGGGGGATGCTGCTGGTGGACTTCCGACGGCCCACTTTGGTGTAGCGCTGGGTGCTGAGCTTGGAGCCCAGGCCGTGCAGGGTGTTAGGCCGGATGTGAGCTGCTGGGGAGCTTGGGGAGCTGGAGCACGGAGAAGTGCTCTGGGGAGAGTTGGTGTCTGGGAAACACAGTTAAAGCCATTTGAAAAAAAAGTGAGTACACTCCAGACATTTGATATGGCAATGTGAAAAAGCAATGACTGACCCAATTCAAAAAATGCAACAGTAAACATGATGCCAAACAGTGCAATTTTATAAATGACAGAATGCAGTGGCAAGATGTATTATACCCAAAAATATCTTCAAAATCGTGGTGTCACAAGGGACAAACCCCTTAAGGTCAATCAGCATAATGTTGTAAATGCCGCAAGGCATAATTTCCTTAAGTTTCCTCAATATTTGACCAGTGGTGTCATTTTGAAACACCTGGTCATCAAACGTGAACCTGTTGCCCGTTTCTGTTGCAGTTGCTTGGTGTGTGCATCTTCCAGATAGCCTGACATGAAAAGACCAGCTGTGTAATGTGAACTGATCTCCATTTCCACAATCGATTAAGATTGTCACAGTCGTATAGTGTCTCTCCCCAGCTAAAGTCATATAATGACCTTCACTGTAGGGCTTTATTCTAGTCACAGTAGTTTCCCTCCCCCCTAGTTCTGATTATCAGCCAACAGTGAGCTCACCTGCAGCCTGATGGTCTGGTGCGGGGCTTCGACAGGGAGTGGAGGGTCCAGGGGACAGGCTGTGTGTCGGGGAGCCTGGCAGACTCTCACTGGATGACACAGAGTGATGGAGCCCTGAGGAGAAGCTCCGACTGCTGTGCATGACTGTGCTCTGCTTGGACAGCTTCTTTAAGATGCACCGTCGTCTGGAAGAATAAGAGGGTACAGGCAAGGGACAAGTTGAAGGGGAATAATTGAAGGGAAGACACCAAGTAGTTTACACGTAATCTGAACACAGAGGTAATGCATCCTGCCTGATAATTATAGATTTTAGGGGGGAAGTTTGTATTTGATGAAATTGTCCATTGGCTGCCACCTTGGCTGCCAAAATGTTGTTGCACAACTATGAAATTGTTTTCATTTTTGCTATATTGTGTGCAGTGATCTCTGACAAACACTAGGGGGAGGCAGAAAATTGAAATTTGCTGGTTGGCATTTATGAAAACACACAGTAAATTATCACTAACCCCACCAAGTACACACACACACACACTACCACTGCAAAGCTATAGTGATTATAAAAACAAACCATCTATACTCTCATTCTCACCTGTCTTGATTATCTCTCCTCTTGCTCTTCTTGCTGCGGCGGGCCATCTTGCCTTTGTGCTTGGTCTTTCTAGCCGGACCAACTTTGATTGATGTGTTCTCAAGTGCCGTAGTCTGAAGCGCCACCTTGCTGCCACTCTGCACACATTTCATTAAAGCCAAAGAAAGATTAGTCACTGTAAAATGACTTGGCGATGTTAAATTAATGTGAGGGTCAAATAAGACAGAACAATATGCATTCGTTTTGATACCTTCAGGAGTAGTTCTATCATCTCATGGTGGACCAGTCCTTGAACAGACTCCCCATTGATATGGGTGATGAGGTCACCTGCCCTTAGTCCGGCCTCATGGGCAGGGCTACCCTCCTCCACACTCTGACAACAGGAACACATTGGTCATATATTTTCACAATTATAGAGAGTAAATTCCTCCACACACGGATCACCTCTGTATACTTTATTGTTGAAGTTTTGGTCTTTCCAAGAAAAGGGAGGAAAGAAAAGGGAGACCAAAATGGTGACAATTAATTACGCAAAGGTGCTCCCTGTGTGGGGTGATTTATTTCTCTCTAGACTGTTTTAGTGGAATTACATTGCTAGGGAACAGCTTGGACCGAAGATTACTTCCTGTTGCAGTGTTTCCCACTATCAATAGCTGACAGGAAATTAAATATAGTCCATTCTAGATTGTTTGCTTGTTTTTGTTGTCCAGTTGAAACCATCTATAGGGGGGAACAAATTCCCTGCGCCACAGAAGTGTGCGTGTTATTTCTATCTTTTGCATATATTTTAGCGTCCAAAAAAAAAACCCCTTCAAACCCCAGAGTCTTTCTCTACATCAACTTCTCAAAGGAATTTTAGCGTTGGAACAACAAAGCATTCCGGTAGCACTCACTGAGACCATGTGATGCACAGTGTAAACGTCACTGTCGCCCATGTAGACGCGGATGGCCTGCAGAGTGAAACCATACTTCTTCCCCGTGGTGTGGATGATGATGGGAGGTCTCAGGCTGCTGAGGCTGAGAGAGAGGTCCCGGCTGGGAGATGAATCACGGGATGAGGGGTTGGACGAGAGCGACCGGGGGGAGATGGGGCTCGGCTGGAGCCCGCCTGGCATGTCATCTGAAATGAAAAAAGGAGGACCACATCCTGCTTGGGTCCTGTACTTTGGAAAGTGCTCAGCCATAATATGTAAATGAATACAGATGTAATACATGTAAATGCAGACAAAGGCAGAGTGCTGAAATGCACGTGTATCACGGATTGCTACTGTGCATTTAAAGCTGTTTTTGTAAGTGCAGACATTCCTTTTGTTTTGATCATGTATGTGTATGAGTCTGCATGAGTTGAGTGCGCCAATGCTTTATTAAATGAATACAGAGTACTATATATTTAAATACATTACAGTATTATAAAATATATTTAATATGTTAGAGTTGAGTGCGCTAGTGCTTTATTAAATGAATACAGAGTACCATGCTTTGCTGCTGTGATATGGAAGTGCTTAGATATAATATGGGATTGTACTTGCTCATCACTTACAAGCAGCTTACCACTTGCTCAGTGTGAATAAGCCTATTACGGCATCTGAGCTTCACTTTGCCACATATTATCCTATTCCGTTTTATTAGCCTATAAGAGCCAGTATGATTGAGTATTTTCTAGCGCATTCAGTTGTTCATTCAAAGTAGGAGAAAACCTGAGGTATCACAGTAGCATTTTCACTAACTTCAACATAATTCAGCTTAGAAACTGACAGTACTCTGATGAAGACATCAGCGCTATGGTTTCTCAATACCCAGTCCTTGTTAGCAGTGAATCACCATGAGGAGATAATAACCTGTGGTGATGATGAGGGACAGGGCTGAGACGGAGGCTGACTTGGGGACCTTTCCCCCACAGGGGAGCCTCTGTCTGTCTGGCGTCTCCAGCTGGTTCCCAAACCGCCGGGGCCCGCTGTGATCCTTCGGGGATGAATGTTTGGCCCCGGTGCTGTTGCTGCGAATCCTGATCCGTCTGAGGTTGGAAACCACCACCTCGGCTGTAATACAGGTGACGCAATATTTCAGGTGTCCGTGGCAAATATCATTAGAACATTTACAGAATAAAATGCTTAGAATGCAGAATAAAACTCCACCAGTATCCATATCTGCCAATACCCAGTCCATTTTTCTTCTTACTGCATACCTGCCAACACTTTTTTCCTGGGTTGTGCTAATCTCCCAGTTTTCTCCCTATTTCAATTGAGCTGTGTAGTGACAAATTAAAAGGGCTTTCTATGGCAAATTTGTGTTGCCTGAAGATTGAGAGACTGTCTAATCTCCTTCATACACGATGCTTAATTTCTTCTGCACAATCTGGTGACCCAGAGTGAATGTAAAACTCCTCAGAGACTGTGTGCAATGAGCCTGACATGTTGAAAATGGATGAGGACAAAGCTCCCATAAAGGAAGTACTATTCGTGCAAATTTTACTCCACCTGGTGTGAAACATATCCCCTTTTGACACTAAAGCCACGTTAGCAAACACCACACATTTTGTAGGCTATAGAGCAGATCTCTCTCCCCCTTCTCCCTCTCATAAAAACAATGCAAGTAGCCTAATATTTGCACATTGTGATGTAAATTTGAGTTAGTTGACATATTAAGTAGACTTATTTGCTCCAAGTCAAGGTGAATATTTTATTATTGCATATTTATGTTTCATGAAGTTCATGAGGATTGAAGCCCCAGAAAATCTCCCTTTTTCATACCCTAATGTTAGCAGGTAATGCTGCAATGGCCAATATGGAAGAGGGAGTTAAAGTTTGTCCTTACCTTCATCATCGGTGGAGAAGGCAAAGCGCGGCATGGTCTCCAGGCTGTGAGTGCTGCTCATTACTAGAGGACTGGCACTCCTCTCTGACTGGGAAGAACTGGATGAGGCGCGGGGACGGAGGCTGTAAAGAGTCAAAAACCACACCAATTTAGGAGAGCACATCATCTGCAAGCCTTACATTTTTCAAAACATCACATTGGAACAACTTAATGATAATGTGCCACCAGAGGTGGAAAGAGTACTGTTACTAGTTTCATTGACTCAAGTTGGAGTAAGGGTATTTGTTTATAAACTTAGTCAAGTGAATGAAAAAGTGAATGTTCCAAAATTGCCTGCACCTCCAAAATATTAATGTATTACTTGTTTTGGCAGGATCTTTGCCAATATTTTGATGGGTCATTACCAGCCCAAGGCTCAGGGATTGTCCATTTTTAACCATATCAACAAAGCTAGAATCAGTTATGACAGGCCAAGTCCAGAAGGCCAGTGTTTTAGTGTAAAAAGTTGCGTAACTTCAAAACAAAAAGGTTAGTGAATTACAGAGACTGGAGTAATTGTAATTAGTTACTTCCCACCTCTGGTAATATAAATGCCTACAACAATCCACAACCATGAAGGCAGCTTACCTGCCCACGTGGCCAGGGTGCCGACGCTCCACGCTGCCCTGCCTCTGGCCCTCTCCGGGGCTTGGGGAAGGTGTGAGCCGCCCACTGTCCCAGCGGTCCTCCTTGTCCTCACTGTGGCTGCGGTCCGATGAGAAGCTCAAGTTGGACGGCGTCGCCAGGTGTTCTGTGCTGCTGTACACCTGAGGGTTTGAGCAGGTGAATGGTTTTATGTTATTAGTGAGAATGGCACTGTGTGAAGGGCTTGGGAGAAGGAAAATATTGCCAGTTAGTCACCAGATATATTGTTAATTAATGTAAATGACATAACATTCTGAAAAGGGGTGACAAAGGTCACTGTCTGCAACTTTCACAACGTCCCCATGTTTCAAAAGATGTGATCCTCACCTTGCTGAAGCGATGCGACCAGGAAGAAAACTGTCTGATTTCTAGGGAAGACTCTTCGTCGTTGGTTTCCTCATCCTCGTCAGAGGCCAAATGGTGGTAGCGCTCTGAGCGAGCTGATAACAGCAGAAGAACACACTCAGGATATTGGAGAAGTTCAGCAGGAAAAGTACTGAGAGCTAAAGCACCAATATCACTGTAGAAATTGACAAGAATTAAACTTACTATCAAAGTAGCTAGTGTCGTCCTCTGCTTCCAGTTGTGGAATAAATTCAGCTTTCTGCCGGAGCAGTCCATTCCAGTCCAGACCCAGGAAGAAGGGGTGCTGTTTGACCTCTGATGCTCCTCCTAGATTGAGACAAGTTTCATATCCAGTCAAATTCCAATCAAGATTCAAAACTTTGGGACATCATAAAAATAAATACATAAAAAAACAAGACCAATAGTCTAACAAAAGCATAAGCAGACAGCAATCAATGTCTCAAACTGGTTTAATACTTGTTTTTATTATCATTTTTATGTTTTTTATTATCAGGTCCTCCTCACAACAGAACGTTAGGATTAAGGTTGAAAATCGGCGAAGTGGCCCATTAATAGCTGTACCTGTTCCTAGTCGATCCAAAGGACTCTGCCTCAAAAGGCGGGTGATCATGTCTTGGGCATCTGCAGGTAAGGCATCATCTCCATCTGGCCAAATTATGTCATCTGCATATCAAAGAAAGATCAGTCAAGAGGATTCACCCCAAGCCCCTGCTAATTAATAAAACTTTGAGAAGCCCTTTTAAAACAACCATCTCCTCTCCCGAAGAGCATCCCTCAGCGGGTGGCTACAGTCTATGCTTACCACTGACAACTTGGCCAAAAAGTTCTTCGGGCGTGTCTCCAAAGAAGGGCACACAGCCGACCAGGAACTCGTACAGGATAACACCCATGGCCCACCAGTCCACTGGCTTACCATAGCCCTGCCTCAGGATCACCTCTGGGGCTATATACTCTGGGGTGCCACACACCTACAGGCCCAGACAAAGAAAGTTGAACTTACAAGTGGTCGGTGACATTCACATGTCGATGTTTTGATAATAGTCATTCATAGCTTGGTGATGTTGACAGTTGTCGTAGATTTGGGGTCACCTACAGCATATTAACACGTGCTTACCTGTTTATCAATGAACTCTCTGGTGTCTTTCTCCATGTGACCCTCATAAAGGTTTGTGGTCATGTTCATCAGGCCAATTTTGGACAGGCCAAAGTCTGTCAGCTTGATGTGGCCCATGGACGTTATCAACAAACTATTGGGAGGGGGAAAAGAGAAAATCGTAAGACTAAAGCTCCTTCAACAACAAACATGAAAGTGGAAGCTGGTTTGTGGACTCACTTGTCAGGTTTCAGGTCCCTATGCACAATACCATAGTTGTGAAGGTACTCGAGGGCCAGGACAGTTTCAGCAAAGTACATCCTTGTCATTTCCACAGGCAGCGGGCCCATGTTCTTCAGCAGGTTGGCACAGTCGCCACCTAAACAAAAATGTATATCATGATGCTACGGAAATTATATTATTTTTTCTTTTCTTTTAAATCAATTCCCAATAATGTCTTCTGACTATTTCGCAGCCATCACTTTATTGCACCAACTATGCACAAACTGCTCGATGCTCTTCTAATGACATGACATCACTCTTTATGTACTCGCCATGTATTACCTTCCACATACTCCATGACCATGCAGAGGTGACGCCGTGTCTCGAAGGAGCAGAACATGGAGACCACAAAGGGGTTCTCTGCGAAAGTGAGGATGTCTCGCTCCACGAACACCTGCTGGATCTGATTCCTCAGGACCAGGTTCTGCCGATTAATCTTCTTCATGGCAAAGCGCTGGCGGGTCTCCTTGTGGCGGACTAGGTAAACTGCCCTGTGAAAAGCCACAGGAGGCCATGTCAGAATTGTTCGCTGTAGTGATAATCAATACCTACAGGGAGAGCTCAGTCAATTTAAAGGGACAGATCGCTTTACTTCAGCATCTCTTGAGGGGCTTCAAAAGAATAAATAAGGCAAGTCATCCATGTTCCTGTATTGTTAAAATGCCAACTCAGATGACCAAGAATCATATAAGAAATTGAATCTAGCTTTCTTACATAACTGCTATGTTAAGCACAGGCCTTATCAACTACAGAGTTCTTTCAAACTAAGAAAATGTCCCTATGTGCTTACCCATAAGCTCCATTGCTGATCAGTTTGATGGTCTCAAAATCACTCTCCATAGGCTTCCTTCGAGTTGGAGTTAATGTCTGAGGACACTTATTCTGTTTTATAGAGCAAAAACATCACTAGAATATTAGAAGCTGTGAATGAGGTGGTTAATTGCTACATTGACAGGTGGTGTAAATGATAGCTAATGCTTTACCTCCACATTCGCTTCTGAGTCCACAGACATTGACGGACTCATCTCATACTGCTCAAGCTGCATTTCTACAAAACATGGGAGAGAGGGGGCAGGGGGAGAGAGGGGGAGAGAGAGAGAGAGAGATACTACTTTAAATCGTGGCATCGATGTGACCGGTTCTAAAACACTGTCAAGTTCAGGTAATTCAAGCCAAAATCTGTGCTGAAAGACCTCCTTTACCTTCCAAAGGGTCACGTGTCAGCCCCAGCTGGTTGATGATATAGCGCGGAATGTCCGTCTTGATGCCCTGGCCAACCTTGGCATGACCCTCCGCCGCCTCCAGCAAGTGATAAAACTCTTCTGGGTCAAACTCCTGTCGATGGCATTCAACACTCATTACTGTGGATTCACAGAGACTAACCTGATACACTCGAGATTTTCACATTGCACCCATTCAGAAAACCTCCCTCCCTAAAACCCCAGGCAACAGAACAGATTGAAGCAGACTGGCTTCTATCACTCTCCACTGAACCAATCCCATTTTCAATTAGGGAGGACACTGTCTATGTCCCATCTCACCAGGCACTCCAGCAGCCGCGCCGGGCGGGATATGATGATGAGGATCTTCTTCACCAGCTGGATGATCACTGTCACCTCTTCGCTCTCAGAGCGCTCGTATGCCTGCAACACAGCAGACGAAAATTACAGATCAATTACAGCCCCATACAGAGATTACCATCACGTCAGTTCCGGCATATTACGTACAAAGTTGATTTGGGTCAATCACATACTACATGTGTACAAAAGGTAAAAGCCTTCCACCATGGTATGTTTCAGTAGATGATCTCCAAAATAGCAGTGTTTAAGGTCAAGTTCAGAATTTTGGAACCCTAACCCTTTCCTACTTACCAACTACTTGATGTTGTCGATCGGTAGAGTCCTTCCTCAGTGCAATCCATGCTGTTCTTCATACTGAATACCTGCAACTTCGCCTACTTCGCCACAAACTAATGCAAAGTCAATGGGGCCACATTCCAGTCTGTACAAGCCCTGAAATCAACACTGAAACCTACTCCACTGTGCACCCAAAGTAGATATAATTTCAGCATTGATTTCAGGGCTTATATAGACAGGAACGTGGTCCCAGAGACTTTGCAATAGTTTGTGGCTAACTAGCCGGAGCTGCGGGTATCCAGTATGCATGGATTGTGCAGAGAAAAGACTCTACCAATTAGCAACATCGGTGGTAAATAGGAAATAGGGCAACGGTTCCAATATTCTGAACTTTAATTTCAGTGCATTTACTTTGGTTGTTTTTACTGTGGATGGGTAATGCTGACTCAGTGGACGCAGTGTGCTGACATTCATACAATAGGATAACTACTAAATTGTGGAAAACTGCATAAGAACATGTTGCCCTCAAGGCAAAGGAACAGCCTTAGTGCTGATATTAGTGAAGAGAACATAAAAGTGGGAACATCAACGCAGGATATCCATGCTTTTAAGTCTATGCAGAGACACCATCTACAAAGCATTGAAGTCCTGAAAGTGAACTGTGAAAGTTAGAAATAAAAAGCAGGATGTTTTGCCAAACACCAGAGAGGTTCCAATGGAGAGATTAACCCACAAAACGGCAACCGAGATTCAAACATATGACCTCTGCGGGGGCAGCATTGACTCATCAAACGGGGATAAGCGGGGGAAAGAAAATGCAACAGAGCCATGAAGACTTGGTGCTGGAGAAGAGGGAAAATGGCAGTGTGTTAGTAACAGATGGGTTAAGCGTGAGGAGAAATATACATACATCAGTCCCCACAATAACGCGTCAGAGAGCGAAGGAAGGAAAATTATTAGAATAGTCTCTTGGCATATCCTGGGGGTATCTTGATGAGTCATCAAAGGCCTTTCCTCAACATGGCTAGGGTGACAGTCTGCACTATTGACAGTGTGCTATGTGCCATGATACACCCTGATGTCAAACTCATCTATTCATAAGAGACTGGCTCATTAGTGCAGCCACCTAAATTTAGCTGATATTGAGTGTCAACTTATGGTGTCATCTTATGGAAAATGTATTTCAAGGCCCAGTGAAGAGAACAAATATTTTAAAACAACATCGATGCAAATGCTGAAAATGCGACGCAGGCCATCTCTGCCATCCAGACACATGTTAAATAGTTCAGTGAGAGCAGAATGACCTGAGTAGTCAGTCATAAAATAATAACAGAGTTTCTTCTGTCATGCTTGAAGTCTTTACTGACCATGGGCCTTTTCAATTTTAGTTGGTTGATGGTCATTCTGAATTACCAATTTGCGTGGCCTACTTTTTTAGTTTGAACATGCCATTCAATTAGACAATGTTGAAACAACACTGAACCATCAGCCCCATTATCTTGCCCCTTAGAAAGAAAGCAATGTCAGACCATTGATCACTCTGAGCTTAAGAAATCCAAGGCACAGAAATTCAGCAGTTAATGGAGCTAGATCCAATTGAAAATTCCAAGGCTCTTTAGGTGTACGTAAGGAGACCAATTTAAAATGGTGTGCGTGACATAATTTGCTCCACTATATGGGAACAGATTTAACAGTTCAGCTGTGGGCATGCCAAGTCCACCATGCCTGCTATCTTGACAGAGCATACACAGCCAGGCTGTCTCTGGCACACCATAGAGGAGAAGAGGAAAATGTTGCCATAGAAACTAACATTCTATCATAACAGTGATAAGACCTGTGACAAAAAAAAAAGAAAAGAGAAAAGCATCCTCTGTGATCAGTGCTTCTCACAATCACTGGCGAATTCCATTCCAAAATCTATTGCATGTGCCTTTGGGCATGAGACAATAATTGAACCATGTGTCTGGTCATTCGTTTCACTTGGCTTGGCACAATCAATTCCTTTTATTTAACTAAATCACATCTGAGAGTCCAACTTATGGGTACACTTCTACATATAGTTCACTAATCGGTACTCAAATGCTAAGGTAGTGCCTACAGCAATGGGATATGGCATGTACATGGTAATAATACTCATACCCAGTGGAAATTAAATCTGCATTAATGAGGTTATAAAAAGTTCTGCTATCAATGTATTCCCAAAGCTATGTCAATAACGGCCATCACCTATGATACAGAGTTTATTTTTAATCTCGCCTTCCAACAATCTTCAAAGCTCTTTCTGCATCAAATATAGTGCACTAAGCTGATGTGTTGCCCAATTCGGCAATAACCACCACTATACATAACTGCTAATCAAATCTAAACAATCTATAATATAATAACATAGCAAGTGCAATACAGCCCACTTGAACTGTATGCGACCCTCAAGTCCTGAGAAACTCAATGCTCTCTTCCCCACTCCTAAATAGGTCCAGGGATTATAAAGTGTCAATATGTTTATTTGAGCGACATTAAATGTGGTCATGGCTCAGTGACCAGGGCAATCTGGCTGCACATGATTTCCATGACAGCCTGTAGACCAATTAGCTGGCTGAAACTAGACACCAAGATCTGTCAGTATCCAACCTCATGAAGCAGCTTCTCCAGTTTCTCTTGGAGCTCGGCGAAGTAGCGGGAGGTGACCAGGCCTTTCTGGGACTTGTCTAGGCAGTCTCGGACCAGCTCGGCCAGCTGGTGCTGGATGAAGCCCAGCACCCCGTCGGCCAGTGGGAGGGTGCTGTCTGGGGAACAGTGGGTGACAATATCCAGCAAGTGTTCCTCCATCTGTGCTGTGGCCTGAGGGGAAGACGAGCACAAGCACACACCAAGAAACACACAAGCGTCAAGTTGGTCCAGTTATGAAATGCTTGATGATCTTCATGACACAGGTGGAATTTCAACAAGGGTGTATGCCCCGAGTTTGAGTGTACTGACTACACAATGACATACGAGACAGGGCGCTATATCGACAATACCGCAATATCATAATTTCATCATGATATGATCCCATTGAAAGATGATAAACAATAACACTGCATAATCACCCACCCCTAGCTAGAAGAATGCATTTATCTGTAATGGTCTATAATACCTTGAATGTATAGTACTCGAATGTCTTGTCTTGCCAATATGAATCCAATAGATCTAGAAATATGACTTTTATAGTATAGAAATTGTTGATATGAGACCAAACAACTGATACATACCTTTGGAAAGCGCTCTTTGTAAACATGGTTCATCATGACTATCTCATTATCAAAGGAGCCACTTGCTCGTCCAGGGCTAAGACAAAAGAAAATAACGGTAAATACATTACAGTTTAGAATCAATCAAATAAGTGTACATTGCATTGATATATATATATATATATATATATACATATATATATATATATATATAATGCTGCAGGTTTTCACAGCCTTAATAATCAATAATGCATTTAAAGTAATCACTAAAATCTGACAATTACAGTAACACAAACACGATCAGTATTCATAAGAAATACGAATAAGTAGTCAGAATCAGCTTAATTGAATGTTCGGCTTGAAACATCACTAATTTTGCTTGAGGGACCAATTGTATGTAATAGTGTTGGTACCAACGAGAACAAGTACATGAGTTGTAAAATGTCATGGCATGAAAACATTTGGCATAAGTAAACAAAGTGAGTGTGAAACTTTTCATTCTAATCCCTCCGATATATTTACTCAAGATCCTGAATGCCATTTAGCTCAGCTGCTCTGGATTAAAAATCTGCGGTTGGCCGTTTTTAAAGACAACGGAGAAGGCTGTCCACCTGACCACTCTCCAACCCTTCAACTCCCATTTTATCCTAACGTTACACAGAGGGGATGGAGAGAGGAAGCATATAATATGCGCAGACCCTCCCTCAGCCATTTTGTCATGAAAGGGGTCTCTGTTGAGGCAGATGGCAGGCTGCCTACCACACGCTGCAGCTCGCTGTGGCTCTCCGCACACTACCCCCCTCCACCCCCACCCAAGTCTCCAGCTCAGCAGTTAGATCCCTGCAGCGCTCCGCTAGCGAGCACACCCACGCACGACACACCATGCCACGAGAACACCGTGAGCTCAGGCCTGCACCCCGGCAGGCACTACAGCACCAAGCAAGCTACACAGGCTAAGTTCTCCAACCACACAGCTCTTGTACTCAGCTCCCCGCCTGCCTGCCCGAATGTGTGGGCTAATCAATGCCAACTCTGACCCGATGCCAGTACTCCAAATTGGTACTTTGTGTTACTCAGAAGTGGATAATCACTAAAGTGGATTTGCACGAAATGACTTTCCGATGCAATAAATATGTTAAAATTAGGAGTCGTCTTTCAATTTTACAGCAAAATGACTGCGACAAATGCCAATATTAGGGGGAAAAAAGTTTCACAGTTTCAGATACTTCTGAATTAAAGATAAAAAAAAAAATACAACTATTACATTGCTAATTGATGGTAGCCGTCTAAAGCCAGCATAACAAATTTTGATGATGTACGCTAATGATCTACTCTTGAAAGTTACTGGAGTATTGTACAACTCCAAAAAGATGTCTTACATAAAAGAGAACACCAAAAAGTTGATATAACACATTCCTTTACGTTTCCACGACTACCTGTTAGATCAAGAAGAGTTTGCAACCATGCCTGAATATCAAAAAAGCTATTTTATCGATTTAAATCAGAATACCACTCACATTAAAAATTTACTTATTACTCAAATGGCCTCTAGGTCAGTTTAATCTCCTTTGGCAAACATCTCTCAAAGTTAGAAGCCAAAGATACAAAGCTGTAATTTGTGATGTCAAACCAAGATACAGCCTGTAGTATCTCCATTGACGACGAATGGAAGACACATACAAGGCTTGACTCCAACACAGCTTTCAGTAATGCTGCTACTTCCAACCAGATTTCCAGGAGATCACACTGGATAGTGCTAGATTAGTACTCACCATTTTGTAAAATTTTTTTTAATATAGCCTTAATACAGTCTTCTAAAAAAAAACCCAGA
>OMKL01052142.1:0-15902 GCA_900302295.1 Parasudis fraserbrunneri | reverse complement strand
GGGGGGGGCACTGCATAATAGCAACAGATGGGAGCTGTCACATCAAGTAAAACCAAAGGATCCAGGCTTAACATTTCTATGGCACAGGAATAACATAAGTGATGCCTTCTATAATTTTCAGGCAGAGCCCGAAATAGCTTGTTTGCATATAAGTGATTGTTTTTGTTCATATGTTGATTTTTTTTCTTCATATTTTCTAATAACAGTGTGGTCTTCCATAATATGTCTTATTAAGTTGGCTTGATAAAGCCAACTTACTGAAATTATAATTGCCTTTATTGTCAATGCTACTCCTCCTACAGCTTTGAAGCTACCATCTCAAATTGCTGGGCATATTCAGGGTATGCCCATGGGGTGTGCTTGTGCTTTTTGTATAGATAGCTCACTTCTATCCTTTCTTTCACTTGTTTTTTCTTCCCTTTTTTCTCATAGACTTTTTATAAAGGGGCGTGGCTATTATCAACATTTAAGCTAGAGCCTTCCAACTTGCTATACAATTTAGGACATGCCCAACTAATGAATGTTGATGCCCCCCTCCCCCACATACACACCTTCTTCTCTTTTTTCCATCACTCCTTCCTACATATAACCCCTTATTTATCGATTTTTAATCCTCAATAACTTTTACACGTTGTCACAGAGAGTTGGGGGACGGCTTGTTGGAAATGTTGAAATCTTTCTGTTGATAACAGCTTGGCTTTGTCAAGCCAACTTAAAGTTTGTTCACAAACTTTACATTCTAGTTGATAAATTGAAATTACACATATAGTTTGAGGTGTTGAAGTAAAAAATAAATAAATAAATAAATAAATAAATAAATAAGAATGTCAAAGATTTTCCTCCCTTCTATCGTGAAAATGAACTACGACTTTACCACCTTTCCTGTTTACCAGTAATTTTGACCTATATACTGCATTTGGGGTGAGATGTAAGGTGACATTTTATGTTTTGCTTACTAGCCTATTTTTAAGAGCCACATTGCTAACACTAAAGGAGTGGACGTTGCAATTTTGTTACACCCCGACTATGAGAATGCACTGACGCTGGTGATGTCAGGGCACCTGTGCTACAATGCTAAGCTAGTTTTGGTTAGCAATTTTTCCTTTTTTTAACTGCTCCTTTGAAATTCAAAAGACTTTCACTTAAGATAAAGAGCCTGTAAGAACCACAGACAAATCTAGTTTAATAACACATTCATTTTCCCATGCAGAAGGAACCGCCTTCTCTTATTTGGGTGGAAAGATGTGAGAGGTGTATTAGAGGTTCCATTGCTTCCATTCATTAGCAGTGAGGCTAGCGCTTTCAAGCCCCACATTAACATAGCTTTGAGCAAGATAACTGTATCGGTGATCAAACGGCAAATAACAGCTTGATAATGCACATATAAAATCACTTTTGCAACCAAAAAGGCAGTTTGTGAAGAAGAAATTAAGTTTATAGAAGTCATTTTTGGATGTCACATTGTGTTGTGTCTGAGACAACCATTCCATTCTCTGGTAAGTCAAAAGTTTTGTCCAGAGCACTGGTAAATGTTTATCTTTGTTGAAATATATGACAGAGAAAATTTGTATTGTGATAAGGACCAGTACATTTAAACGGAACAACGTTTAGTCAACTGCAATGTTGTGAGGCCGTGGATGGGGTGTGTTTCATAAACACAGGACAACAAACGATGCGCGACCATGAAAACTTTCCCAGCGTATTAACCTGCTTAACTCCAAAACAGGGTTTGGCGAAACTTGATATTAAATGGAACATATGTAGCTGGCTTGATATAGGAGTAGAGAAATAAAAGGTATTGTTATAACCTGTAACTTTGCAGGTTTAAAAAAAATAAATTAATAAAAAATAAGTGTATGGGGGTCAATGTGACGGGGCTATTTCATCACCAACCAGAATTTGAATGACAGCCAATGGAGGGGGAATAGAGATGGCAACAACATTCCCTCACTTGGCTAGTGCCCAAGAATTCTAAATTCCATCCCTGTATTCCAAAGCTAAAATTGACAATCCCCTTTACCACTTCAAAAGGCTGTGTAAACACGAAGGGATACTTTTTGATTCCAAAGAAAGCAGGCCCGCCACAGGCTAAGGATGCCGGCATTGATTTGCAAATGAACACACTGTCTCGCGCACCAGTTACTGTGCAAACACAGCCACCGCTGTCTCATGTTTCATCCACACCCATGCCTCCCAAAACAGGAGAGGCAGGTTTAGGATAGACAGTCTGACACACACAACACTTTCAACATCTTCTGAGTACAAGAGCCCCACAGTTTATAAGGCACTGCATACCTGCATCCTCATGTTCCATTTAAATGCATTAATGATTCATGCTAAAGCAAAATGGAGATGTCGGGAAAAGCTACCTGAGGCTCCGGGATCGAGGTCGGATAGAAGTTGAGGGCCGCCCATCCTCGTCGGTCACGCTCTCAGAGCTGCGAAAGTGTTTGAAGAGGAAGTGCAGTTCGTCTTGAGTGGGCTGATATGGAAGCTGATGCAGCCGCTCCTGGGAGGAGGAGGAAGACTGCAGACAGACGAGGAAAGTGGATTCATATGTGAAGACAGGATTTAGTTTACATTAACCTCTGTCAGTCTGGTTTACAGTAATTTCATCAATATTCATAGAATAGTCGTTGCTGTCGGGCAAAACCTCGCATCTCCAATTTATTTATTATCATGTTTTTACTTGATTTAAAAGTTTATATGGTCCTCTATGTAGTGGGTAGTTTTGCGACTCTAAGGACCATGAAACCCATTCTAAACCCAATATAATAAGTGACATCACACATGCAACTCAGATTTCATGTTTGTACAGAGAAGCTCTCCCTCTCCAGGGGAAGAATGTGAAAAAGGTGCTCTGGTGACATGTTCTGCACAAATACCAATATGTATAGTCAAAGTCATGCCTCCAAGCGGAGTTAACCATTAAAGCAATCTGTTAGATTTTTCCACCCGTGTGTCTTGAATAGAAGTAGATCAAGTAGGGCTGCATCTGTGATGTCCCTTTTCACTGCCAGAATATAATGGGGGTTCTGAGGCCTGTTCAAAGGGGGCTATTGTCCCCGGTGACCCCACAGCCTGTGCTAGTGTCTACCTCATAAACGTCTCCACAATAGCTGCACATGGCAGGCTCTCATCAGACTCATTTCACCATGATGACACTCAAAATCCTACCCCTCCTCAGACTGAGAGTGTCTTAGATCTTCCTAGAAACCAGTGGTTATACAATGTAAAGAATGTTAGCTATAAGATTTTCTAAAAATGTTCACCACACTTATTCAACATGAATAAAGAAAAACATAGGCTTAAATACATTTGCGAGAGAAAGACAATTTGGTGTGTTTCTTTTATTTATTTTTTATTTTTAAGGACATCAAGTCCTGTGGTGCATGTAATAGAATTACAGATGCAACTGGGGTACATACACTCCTCGTCGCGTCACTTTATTTGAGCACGTGCATATATACAATACACAGTGCATATTACCCCAGACAGCACGCACCGCAGACTACAGCTAACAGGATGACTCATTCAAGCCCATGATAGAGGAAAGCAATTAGTGGTTTGTCCGTGTGCTCTTTGAATTCACGGCTCCTTATTGCAAAAATGAACGTGCTCGTCTACTGCTTTATTTGGACATAGTGAGGTGTCATAACTGCATGGGCCACTTTGCATGGACTGTTCCTCCATCCAATGAGATTCAGCGGGGTCTATGGGGGTGACTTACAGACACGGTGGAACTCGGGGGGTTAGTTCCATATCCAGAAGAGGGGAGGGAAGCCAGTGACCATCTTCGGCCCTCCGCTCTATGAAGAAAAGAAAAAAAAAAGGACACGCTTGTTACATAACCCTGTGCATTAGCATTTCATATCTAAAACCTCTTATATAACACACATACTACCCCCCAAACTACAAGAAGAGATGGATTTACATTTATTTATCTTTTCGAAATCACCCATTTTCGGTTTCTGTTTCGCACCGTTTAGTTGATAGTAGTTCCTTAGTTTTTAGTCGTACTCAAAGAAGCTTTACACAATAAAGATGCATTATCTTTATAACAACTCCTCTGGAGAGATCTTTTTTTTTTTTTTTTTTTAGATGATCCAACATAAGAAACAAAGGCTGAAGAAAGGTATGAGGAGAGAAATGAAAGGAGCTACCTGTCTGCACGAGCCAAGTGACTGAGGTCACGACAGCAAGAAAAAAGAGAGGCAGAGAAAGAGAGTTTAAGTGAATTTCAGAACGATACTAGGGTGTCTTGATTCAGCCTTATAAGCTACACAGTTGAGCGAGTCAAGCCAGTGACCTGTGGCATTCTGCTGACCGATTAAGACTGACATCTCGCCTTCCCTGTCAGCCTACATTTGCCCAGACATGAACGGTGGTGGTAGCGTAGAAAAGCAAAAAAAGTTGGTTAGTTTTTTTCTATACAGAAACTATTTTTCACCTTCTCATTTTACCTGCGATAAGAATCTCAAATCATATGGTGTCTGCATATGGTTTGATTTTTTTTTTTTTTTTTGCAAAACCAGAAGATATTTGAAATTCAGTACCTGAATAAGTGTTGAGTAAATATGGAACCTGTACCCTAACATCAATAATGACAAAATACATGAACAATGCATAAAAGGATAAACAATTTAACACTTAAAGGTGAGGTAGGCAATTTCAGAGAAATTAGCAAGAGTGAGCTTACATGTCCAGCAGATATATAGCAAGCTCTGCGTCACTTTCCAAGCCCGCTGCCGTGGCAACAAACGTTTTCCACAGACTCTCAGAGGCACCAGCAGCTTTTAGCTGGATTTTTCAAAATATAATAAAAAAAACAAAAAAAAATTCCCAGCCTCTCAGCAGGTGGTTTTACACACTGTGTACTTTTTGCCGAGGAATGCGATGGTGGTGTTAGTTTTCCAATGCGACCCAGGGAACAGGGCCTTTTCTTGAAAGGCCAAGAAAATCTGATTGGTTATTAAGATTCAGGTTGAATCTTAACCACTCAGATTCTTTTTGGCCTACCAAGCGGTGTTCCCAGGGTTGCATCGGAAAGCCAACTTTACGATTGCGTTCCTCGTCGAAAGGTTCACAAGTCTGCTGATCAGAGGCTTGGAACTTTTTTATTTATTAATTTTTTTTTATCCAGCTTAAAGCTGCTGGTGCCTCTGGCAGTCTGTGGAAAACCTTTGTTGCCATGGCACTGGGCTTGAAAATTGATGCAGAGCTTGCTATATATCTGTTGGACATGTAAGCTCACTCTTGCTCATTTCTCAGAAATTTCCTACCCCGCCTTTAACTTTTTGTGCATTAGTCACTAGCAGTTCTTCAGGCTTCTAAGTCTCCCCTTTGAGGAAATTAGAAAATGCCCAACTGCAGTTGTAATTTTATCTGGGTATTGATCTATTACGTATGTTAAAGGTAGAATCTATAATGACATCAAACAGCGACCTCTAGGCAAAAGAGCCCTTCTTGGTATTGTGCTTTGTTTACATCCTTTGTTTTTGTCTGATGTTGTCCAAAACTGATGTAGAGATTAAATGTATATCAACCTGCTAATCTGACTCTGGTGAAGATGGCAAATAAGTGTATTTCCCAAAATGATGGAGTGTTTCTTTAATAATGATCACACTTGCACATTATAAGTCATTATGAATATTCTTATGTATTATTCATAGCATTCGATCACAGACATCGTGGTCGCAAACAACAGCACTAGGTTGCACCAGCAATGCGTAAGTTCTCTCCTAAGTTAGGGTAGAAAGTCGACACTAGAGGCTTCATAACTACTAGCTAGTTTGTAACTAAATCAGCTACTAAAATTGGTTGCATCATTATTACATAACTAAAAATAACTAGTTTGTACATAAAGTCAATACTAAGACGAGTGAACAATCAATGATCAAAGATAGAGTTCCATCGTCATGGTTACCATGCATAATTTGCTTATTAGTTTGCTGGCTCGCATGAGCCACTTGGCAATGTAAGCACATTGTAGTAAGCTAGATCGATATTTAAATATCATATCAATAAATTAAGTCTCTACTGGATTACTGTGTTGCAAAATGGCATGCAATTAATGAAGAAATGATAATGTGGCAGAAAAAATGCTGTTTTACTATTAGAGAGTATAATTATGTAACATTGTATGATATACGCCTACCCTACGGCATGTATAACTATTTAGTTGTTACTTAGAGTTATGTTGCAACTTATCTCCATGATACAACTGCTTTTATTTTAGTAATGCGTAAATCACAACTTAGTAAGAATTTACATTATAACTAGGCTAAGTTTGAACTTATACACAGTTGGCGCCACAGGCTGCAAGTGATTATCATTAAGTGACAACTGTGGCCAATAAGATGTGGCACTGCGCCATACTGTTTAGCAAAAAACGTCATGAGAATACCATGAATCGATGTACAGTAAAAAAAAAAAAAAAAAGATCCTTTGGCACTATTCATATATGACTGAACTGATGCTGTTCTGGAACAAATGTGACAGAAACCTACATAAAAGCCACAAAAAAAATGTATGTACCTCTTGTCTACACCATCCATTCACTTATACTTGTGTTCATACATGTGTTGGGATGTTATGTTCATAGTTAAGCCTTCACAGGCTTAGTTGGGGCACCACCTTACATGTGGGCTACCCATGCCTGGAGCAAGACTAGCACCGTTGCCATGGGAACCAGGATGATTGATGTTTGAGTGGACTAAAGGGGGTACCCTCTATCTCACACTACTCATCCTGGTGGTGAAGAGGAGTAAAAAAATATATTATATGTATAATACAGCAGTGAGGAAGAGGTGAGAATTCCAGTCTGACTCAACCACAGCCACTGGTGCTTTCTGCATCAGCGTGCTGACTTCCTGCCCCATACACACACACACACAGCACAACATTAGAGGAAGCCCTTAATGATTCACAATAGCAGGATCAAAAGACTCTTGTTGCTTTTGTTGCACACGCTGCCGCAGCGGCATGCCAAACAGCCTCGCCATCAATTATCGGTTTAATAAAGTGTGACATCACGGGACAGACACATACCTACGGGGTAGTGTGGACGAAAACAAGCAGAAGGGAGGAGGAAGTTGAGCACTATCCATTTATCTATCGACCTATCCATGCTGTGTCTCTGGGCTTATGTTAATGTACTGGTCATCTGATAAGAGTGCAAGGCACCGACTCACTAAAACTCTAACTAAAATGTTATCATTCACATCGGGTGCAGACTCTTAGACATGCATCAAAAAAAGGAAAAATCCACACTCACAAAATGTTTAAATCATAGATATTCTATTTATATGGTTTAAATGCTTATTTAATGCATAGCAGCAGACCAAGAAAGAAATGCATTTCAGCCCTTGGTCTTCATCAGCCTTTTCTGATAAAGTGGTCCTCAGATCAAAACAGAGTCTATTCAAGTGGGAAGTCTATGCAAAAACTATGTCAAATAACAAAGATGAGGCATGCAATTAATAAAATCACATAACAGGCAAATTAGCAACTGGAATTCATTAAATGCAAATAGCTCACTATGTATGCACCATAAAATAATGATTTTGATTGGTCCAACAGCCTACTGTGATTAGCACTCTGTCCTACATAGATGATAGATTAGATGCTTCTAGTTTTCAAGGCAAGAATACTTTGCAGCTTGTGATTGGTGGCTTTGAGTTAAGCCTGAAAATGGGGTTGATGAAATCCAATCCTGCTCATGTACATGCAGTGAAACACATCAACTCTGGGATCACGGCAGAGGAAAAGGATTTACGGTGTAATCGCGACATACCTTCTGGCGAATGGAAAATTGAGGGAGGCACTGGTAGACACATTTCGGGGGCTGTCTAGAGGGCTGCTCGCAGCTGAAATAGGCAAGAGATGATTACCCTCATTACTATTCATACATACAGTAATGAACTCATAAATATATAGAGAGGAGGCAATTACATTGTAGTATTTGCAAGTGAAAATTTTCCAATAACGATGAAGTAATGCCCGTCCTTGAACCTCCATCGTTTCCTGTGAAACTGAGCGAGATTAAACAGCACTCAAAATAAAAATAAAAAGGTCTAATGTAATATCTTGGTCTAACTTGTCCAAACATAACTGCAATTCACATCAATGACCTCCCTAATTGAGCAGTTCCAGTTACTCTTGAATGGGATCTGGAGTTTTGTGTACACTACACAGAGAGAGATGGTGGTTCGTTTACATGCAAGCAGTTGAGTACCAATTAGGCAACCGTGAGACCAAATTAAAGCTTGATTGTGCTCCATAATCAGATAATCCTCCTCATGATTGCGCTCAAAAGAGAGTGTCTCCGGCTCTCAGGCATGTAAGGCCCTTGAACAGAACTCTATTCATAGGGCACACCTGCTCTGACAACATTAAGTGATATACACACTCCAGCTGTTTCAGATGCAGAGAGCAGTAAAGATGAGGCAACTTTTGAAGCTCCAGCTCCCCCCTACTAGGGCCATCCTCGACTAAAGATATTCGTAGTTGACTAATAGTCCTTCATCTTGTCGACATATCGATTAGTTGATTTCATCGACAAATCTGTAAAATTGTGTTTCCCACATGCAATCATTCAGAAAGACCTCTTTAAATCTCATGCTTAACAGAAATGTTCTCATTATTTTTCAGAAAATATCTCATTCAGCAATGGAGAAAAGCATCAATTTACTGAATAGTATACTGTAGATTTAGACCCTTAGTTTGGGGTCACTGGACAAAAGTGATTGAGATGTAGGCTTGGTAATCCACTTTTTCTCTATTAGGGAGATCTAACATGCTGCTATGTACCAAAAATGCTAAAAAATAAAGTGCATCCCTACAATCAAGACATAAAACCAACAGTTTAAGCCCTCCAATATTTTCTATAGCAAACTGGAGTGAAGAGGACACATGTTTGGTCCAGACTAGGGGTGGAGGAATGTGTTGAATGACCATATACTAGCACTGATCTGTCAAAGAATGTCCTTTAAAAATATGATGGGCATCAACTGGATTATCTACCATGTGACTTTACATACATACAATATATAATCACCAGATATCGTATGACTTTTCATACGTACAGTATATCACCAGATATCATGTGACTTTTCATACAATATATTATCACCAGATATCGTGATATTGTTATTGGGAAAAGGTCCTTCACAATATCATGATGTTTTTTTCTCTCCATATCACCCAGCCCTACATAAAACTGTTGCCAAATTCCAGTCCTGTAATGTAGGCCTATGTCTTACCTGTGTGTATGGAGAGGGGGGAGAGTGGGCGAGACAGAGTGGGTGATGGTGTCCCAACTCCAAGGCTCTTCCGATTACTGCTACGGCAGCTATGACACAAACGGGAACAGAGAAATGTCAATGGGTTGCCAGCCTCGACACACACATCAGTCACTAGCTTCTCAGAGAGATTTGCAGGGTCATAGCTTCACGGTGTCCTGATGAGGAGAAGAGGACGACTGGAAAGGGGATCTGGGTGCACCTAGTCATACTGCTGCATGAACAGTGATGCATATTCAGTATCATATTGATCATCTTAGCATTCTTGTTTACTCAAAGTCTCCAACCATCATTGCACGTCTCCGCTCGATTCTTGCCGATGCTGTGTCAAGCCAAGCTACATGGGTGTATTTGGTGACCTGTGTCTGGAAGCCTTAGACAGCTAAGAGTGACGTTTCTGGGTTGCCAATATGGAGTTAAAGACAGCTTAGGAAGAGAGGGCAGATTTAGGAGACATCTGGGCTACAACAGAGTTACAGGAAAACAAGTCATGGAAATGTTGGCAATACAGGCTAGGAACATTGTACGACAGAATGATTCTATAAGACACAGACCTACAGGTATGCAACAACCTACTGCAGTCCAGTGAATATAACTCCATCTGAAAAGCAGGGTTATTGAGGTATTCCACATAGGGCAAGGGGCTATCAATGGTGCTACCAAAAAAAATCTACTATAAAGGTGCAGCTGCTCATATAGTTCAAGTTCCAACATTAAGCAGGATTGTAACAGCTAAACTTGTATCATCTATGTTTATAGGCTGTGAGTAAATGTTTACAGGCTATGCCTCTTATGATATCATTGGCCAAATTAACTAAACTAAATTATGCAAACGGCACTGGTGGGGCAATGGTGGATGCAACAACTGTGAAATGTTGAGAACCGAAGCAAATATATTCAATAATAATAATAATAATCATCATCATAATAATAATAAAAAAGGGGGGGGGCTAGAAACTATTATCAGTAGAACTATGGCTGAAGTGAGCATGTGCATCAACAGCAGACCCACTGAGCCACAGATGTCCAATAGTGTATTGAAGGACTGGGGGAGTCAATTGAGTAATCCCCTTTCTGAGTGGAAAGGGCACACTTTGACCAATAATGGACGACTGAACAGATTTGTGTGTAACATTAAGGAAAATCTTACACACTGAATGGGCCAGAATAAAGTGCAGTAGCCTACTGAAGCCAGTATTATGACAAGCTATCAAATATCTATAGCCTGCCTTGTCTAATGAATAAACCAAGGAGGTGTATGACTATAGGCCTTGTGTACATCACATTTCTACTTTATGACCAGTAGGTTGAATTATTCCTCTGAAATGAATATAAAGTGAACAGAAGTCATTGTTTGTGTAAGTGGCTTTGTATTTTGTTATTGCTTGACAAAGGCCATGCATCAACAGAAACTGAAAACAAAACCAGGATTAGAGCATCAGCTATGAAATAGCAAGGAGCCAAAGGACACAGCACTTCAGTGTATGCTGGTTACATAGTAACAAAACGGTGCGGCATTTAATAACAATATTTCTGTGAATGTGTGAAACACGTTACAGACAAGTGAGACAACACAAAGTTGGAGTCAAACGTGTGCCCATCTGGCTAACCATCTGCATAAAGGCGCCTTGGGACATTTGCCATGCCTAGCAAAGAAAAGGACCGAGTTTGTTCTTCAAACAATTCGACAATAAGCCACTCGTTAGGGCATATAAAATGTACACATTAAAAGTGAACCTTAGTCAATACCTTTTGGAACGTTTCAGCAACGATCCTGTAACAAAACGTGATTTGTTGTGGCTGGGCAATGCGGACCAATGACTTGGATCCGACATTGTGGCTTCTGCTCGTAGAACGCTGGTGGATGACTTATGTCCCAAAAGAAGGAAATCTCAGAAAACAGAATCCCATGGTAATATCAAAACTCCGGGTAGACCCTCCATCGCGTCGGCAGTCCCTTTTGTGTGGAAGCAAGCCAACTTGTCTGCCTCTGTGCTCCGAGCCTCTCAGTCAGTCAGTCAACTCCATCTGAGCCAAAACATGCTAGACTTCCACCTTCCAATTTTGAAGGCCCTTCCGTTCACACTCAAAATTGTGGGCTACTTGTGCTACCAACACCAAAACTCCACTGTTGATTAAATAACATGCTACCGTAAACTCAGCAGCGTTCTTTTATTTGACCACAAACAGTAGATACGAGTGTGTGTGAAGGTAAAGCGGTAGCTCGACGTAGCTAGTTGGGTCATACCATGAGCCTTTCAGAGGGAGGTTTGAACCCAAGCCATTTTCTGAACAATGGTACATTCCAATTACCTCGTGGTAAATGCTCTAAAATCAGCCAGAGACAAAAACAATATTTGATGTAACATTTTTAAGTACATTTGATATTTCAAGATGCTAGACATGAGGAAAATGCTCCAAACTCAATAACAAGGGCACATATTCATAGACCTCTCTTGGTACTTGCATTCCAGTCTCATGGGAGGAAAAACTGAGGGCTACATGCCACAGTGCTTTATTCTGTTGAGGTTGTTTATTTCTGTGTTTGAGCAACAGCATTTGTGAATATTCACCTGAAATATAGTTTATTTACAATGTTAGGGTGCACAATGGTACAACTTCCATTTGCATGGTGGGATACAGCCTGGAAAACTGTAGGTCCTATCAATGACAGGTCAGTTGTGATGACACAACTTCACAGATGTCATCAGTGTTGTGAGCATGAGTTTCCAATTTTGTCCCTTCTCATAAGGATGCCTTTCAAACTAATTAACACGCATTAACAATAGACCTCTGGAATGAGGTTCCACCTGTGATTTCCCCCCATTATAGCACCCATTGAAACTATAAGTATTACAGCCAAACCCTATTGTGTTGGTTCATAATCTTTGGCGGAGGTATAGATGATTTAATTCTTATACTGTTATACAACCAATAAAGGTAAATGTTTTAACTCAATCTTTGAGAAAATGTGTTTTATATCGTAATCTTTACTCGTTTCCATGGTAACTACTACATTACCCATAAGCCTCGCCAATCTTCGACCAATCACGAGAGGACAACCATTTCGAGGTTTGTATCCCTTGTCATTCTCATTGGTTATTATGTTATTGTGGCATTCACCGTCATCTTTGTTTTCATTGAAGCCATCAATAAAACGTACAAAACATGAAAACTACGGCATTTAAAAACAAACAAGTCAGGTAATAATGAGTATATAATTCCAATAGTGTATTCTGACTGTCATTTTGACTATTTTGGTTCCAAAACAAAGCAGTTTGTTTTCGAGTATGTTTAAGTGCTTTTTACAGTGGCCCCATTAACTTTACATAGGTTTTGTGAATGCAGATCTAATTTAATTATGCTCAACTCTGCTCCTGTCAAACGTCAGACCAACTGAATAAGTGGAACCTTATAAACCTGCTACCCTGAGAAACTCCTATGGTAAAAGACCATAGGAAAAAATTAGTCCGGAACTAGGGGGGGTCTTAAAACTGTCACGTGACTCGCAAAGGTCTATGATGACTATTAAATGGTGCGCAGACTGACTCCGCCTACCAGGCCCACCACGGGCATACACCAGTGTGCTAATGGTGCAGACCCACATGTTTTTAGTTACGGGGCATTATACAACATTTACTTACAGACACACACTGTGATTGGATGAGAGATATTCCATGAGTGCTTATAACCGCAGTACAGGAACTGCTACCTTACACTGCCTAGCAACAAGGAATTAATTGAGGCCTTGCACGGAATGTTTGTGTCGTTCTCTCATTGGTCATTGGTAACCACTTTCAAAAGAAAACGCCTAATTTCTGTGCAGTGATAAAAAAAAAAGCGTGATATTACTAATACTACTGTGACTTGTTTACAAGATCCAGTAATAAGACACCAAATTATTATGTTTTTGTTGATATATTTCTCATATATCAACACATAGCAGCTGTTGTTTTGCTTATAGAAACCGTTGTCTCTACCACTGCCATGTACAAAACAATGGTTGCTATGTTACCGGCAGCCATAATGGAAGAAAGAGAACTACACAGACATTCCGTGCAAGGCCTCTATTATTGTTGGTGGAGGACCAACATAAAGCTTTGGTCTTTGTTTAAGCCTTTGTTTGAAAGGATTATGTCAGATATGTTGTATAAAAGCGATACCATACTCAACACCATGTATGCCTGAATTAAGCAGTAACATGCTGGAGATCGTGCTATATGGTAGTTTATTGGCACCTGTGTGTTGACCTACTCATTCATTCATTCATTCATTCATTCATTCATTCAATCTTTATTTAATCTCAAAAGATAATTCGATCGGCCTACAGCCTCGTTCCTACGACTGCATCACACTGGTGCCAGTATCCACAATATAGTACTCCCTATCCTCTGTTATTGCTTAATTCACGCATACATGGTATTCTGGTAAACTGGTAAATCATGAGTTTACCACTCGTATGGTAAATTACACCCAAAGGACAGACCTATGGGAAATCCAAGCGGTAAACCGGGCTGCTTCCTTTATACCTCAATTTACCGGTCGTGACGTTTATGATTAGCCGAGGTGTTGATAATATCAGATCTCATCGGTATATTCATTTGAGAGGGGGAACCCCACAGGCAGCGGAAACGGCCTCCGATCCAAAGCTGAAAACTCGTGAAGGCGGCAGACACCAGTCAAAGGTCAGGTGGAGAATCGTACAGCAGAGTTGAGTTAGGTTTGCTTCAGTGTTGCTTCAGTCAAGGCACACACAGGCTTCTGTCCACTAACGTAACGGTGGTCACTAGTTACTAGCAGGCATTTAGCGCCCGGCACCTGTCCTCCGACCCGCCGCTCACCGGCACCACGTGACCACGCATGTCAAATATCACTGTCTTGTCCATTCCGCCACCTGAAAAGGATCCAATTCAGGTGGCCAGGTGGGGATGTTTAGCTTAGGAGTGAGTTTACACCGAGCCTTTTTACACTAACATCATCATAACTGACAGCTGAGTAATGCTGACAGTATGCGGTGTGGGGATGGCTGGTTTAAGCAGCCACACCCGCCCTGGGTCAAGCTACTCAGACCTGGGAGCAGGGGGTGGCTGTGCACCTGTTGCGCATTGAGGTAATCAATGCACACAGGTTAAATCTGCCACATCCCCACACACACACACACACACAGGAGAGCCTCTGTCATGACAGCTGTTTGTCATCTGCTCTGGCTCGTACCATCTTGCCTGATGTGTGGGGTTGGAGTTGGGTGGGGATAGGGGGAGGGGTTACTATTGCTGGCCACACCTCAGGCTCTGCCAAGAGAGGTCTGGAGAGATTCACAGTAACAAGTTACTAAACTCCAACCCACATCAGACCAAAAATAAATAAATAAATAAATAAATAAATAAATAAATAAATAAATAAATAAATAAATCAATAAATAAATAAATACATACATAAAGTGCAGTATGATACTCCTCTCCCCCTACCAACCCTTTCGGTCCCTCAGATCTTCCTCAGCCTGCCTTCTCTACCACGTCCCCAAGTCCACCCTTTGCAGTTTTGGGGAAAGAGCCTTCTCCAGGGCAGCTCCCAGGCTCTGGAACTCCCTCAACCAATACATCTGTCTCTCTCAATTTTCCAATCCCGCCTCAAGACCCATCTCTTCTCCACTGCTTTTTCTTAATCCCCCTCCCATCCATCCATTTGTGTTTGTCTCACTACCCCCACCCCTCAGTATAAAGCAACTTTGAGTTCTAGAAAAGCGCTATAGATAGATTAGATAATTCTTTATAGTCTGTTGGTACAGAAATGTGTTATGTGTCATAACTCACAATACTGCGTTATGCGAAAGAGAACATCAGACAACCATTTTACAGAATAAACAGACATACAGACAAGGTCTCTGACAAACAATGTAATTAACCCCTTCCATCCCTCCCAACCCACTTTATTCATCTTGATATAACACAGTCCTATAAGTCCAAGGTTATTTCATATTACACTGTCCCGTATAAGTTGCGACTACATTGCTACCCAACCCTAAATTTCTACCCTAATCAATATCTGAATTAAAAATAAATACATAAATAAAACCTTACTGTCTATACTACTATGTGCTACTTTTATGTAACTTACTTTGTCTACACTACTACTTACTATGCTACTATGTCTTTACTACTATGTACTATGCTACTGTATCTATACTACTACGCTACTATGTCTATAATAGTATGTACTATGCCCATACCACTATGCACTCAAAGTGAAGCACTCAAGTTCGGCACTGCTAGACGAACCAACACCACTTACCCTTAACCGCCAGAGGTGTGCCCTCTTGCTGACTTGTTGCACACAATTTGTAAGTCGCTTTGGATAAAAGCGTCAGCTAGAATGATTAAATGTAAATGTAAATGTACTTGTTAAGTAGGCATATTGAATGTGGCACAAACTAGTTTTTGAATCTTTTCAGATTCCACACGGGGGGTCTGAAGTGCCTATTTGAGGGTAGCAGCTCGTATTCTGTGTGTAATACATGTGAGGGATCTTCTATGATCTTATGGGCCATTCTCAACATATTTGAAGTGTAACTATATAAATCTAATTTATTATTATTATTAT
>OMKL01052141.1:10131-23829 GCA_900302295.1 Parasudis fraserbrunneri | reverse complement strand
GTGTGATATGACCTGTGGATTCAAATAAAGTATTTAAAGTGTCGACTGTAGGCTAATGGTCCTGCTATGTCTATGTCCACGTGTGTGTGTGTGTGTGTGTGTGGTGTGTGTGTCTGTGGGTGTGTGTGTGTGTGTGTGTGTGCGTGTGTGCGTGTGTGTATATATATATATATATATATATATATGTGTATATATATGTATATATATGTTATATATATATATATATATATATATATATATATATATATATATATCAACTTATTAAACTGTGAGCCTGAGTTTCTCAATAATAAAGCGATCAGTGAAATTATGGCTTGTACTAGTCAACATCATGCCAGACAATGTTTAAATAGGGCTTTGGTTCAAAAACCCAACCCGTCCTTTAAGCTTGTTTTATAGTCTTGCGTCTGTCCGTGTGTGTGTTCTGTGCGTCAAAGTCTTTCACGGTAGTGCTCCGGGTTAAGTCCCTCAATTAGGCAGAAAAGAGAATACAAAAAAGAAAGAAAATAAAGGAAGCATAATGTAGAAGGCTGATATTCTCCCCAACACCAGTGCTTCACAACCTTCTCTTTTGATTCATCTAATAGGATCTGTCGTTTCCGTGCACATTCATCAACATTAACTCAAGAGCCACGATGATCTTTTTTCAATAATTCAGAATGACATTTGTCTTCTTATCATCTTTCAAGGGTGGATAATACAAGTGTTGGGTATAATTAATTTGCCTTGCCAGCCTCCCCTAAAACTGATTCAGCTTTATTTCAGAGATAGAACAGATTCTTCATAGGAAATCCTCACTGCTCTCAGAGCACAACCATGCTTCTTCAGCACCTGGCGCATATTTACTTTCTTCACAAGGTACACAGCACATCTACGTGCCTTCTCTGTGCCTCTGCGCACACCATTTCTGCAGAAAAATTAATTACCCTTTAATTATCTTTGCCTTGTGGTAGGTAGTAGGTTAACTGGTGTGTGTGGAGCACTTGTAAAGTGAAAGTCAATACCCAGAGAGGTTGATGGGGAATATACTGTATTTGGTCACCTTTCCGAAATCAATTAAGGCAAAGAGTAGACTTTGGATAAAGCTTTGTGGATGGCCTCCTTCCAATCTGAATCGTATGAAGATCACCAACCACACATAGCTAATGTCTACTAAACTGTGCTGGCAATGGCTAGTCAACCAACTTGTCAAGATGTTAACCATGTAAGCCCCTTAGCCATAGCCAAGTCTTAACCTAGTTTGTTCTGCTTACAGTTGCATTGAGTTAACATTTATGGAGACTAGGGATGTGCCATATCATATAGTTCACGATAATACTGGTATAAATTTGTACATAAAAAAAGAGTGTCATAGCATGATATTAACGATATAGCGGCGTGATGACGCAGCGTGTCAGCCTCTGATGAGGATTTAGCAGCTAAAAGGGGAGCTACTTCGCTCATGTGGAAGTAGTTTGGCTACAAGAGGTCAGACCTCCAACAAAGCACAATCATTTGCAAAATATTTTTGCAAGAAAACAGTTAAAGGTGGAAACACACCACCACTTAGCAAAAACACAAGCGTGAGTAAAAGTAGAGTCAGAAGTCTCGTGAGGAGGAGAGTTTAGCAGCTGGTGATATGCGGCCCAAAAGCAGGCAAATGACGCTAACTCAGCTGAGCATAGCTGGAGCACTTGCAAGTAGCACTCCATATGATATGAAAAGCAAACGGTGGAATGAAATTACTGAAGCAGTTACATATTGTTTGGCTAAGGATATGATGCCAATCCAAACGGTCGAAGGAGGGCTTTAAGCGACTATTTAAGAAGCTCGACCCAAGATACAACACACCAGGTAGGAAATAGCCTTCTTTTCAAAGACAACCTTGCCTGTGACAACCAATTAAACATTGTTCAGAATTTAATATCATCATGAATATCGTAACAGCAAATTACCCTGAAATATCATGATATTATTTTAAGGCTATATCACCTACCGCTAATGGAGACATTGCAATTAGAGCTGGAAGGTATACCGAATATGAAGGTATACCGTCATGGATCCATGCAAAGGTATGGATTTTCACTACACCGCCGTCCGCGATAAATATCAGAAGAAATATATACATACTGTTTATTTTTAAGTTAATACAAAAAAAAAGATTCTTTACAACAGTATTCAAAAGTAAAATAAAAGAAACCATTTTGAATGAAATAGGACCATGACAATTGTATTACAGGATAAAGACATAAACCATGTCATATCACATTATAATTTGTACTGGAAAACTATGCTGTCAAATACCATTATACCATCACATATGTTATTTCTATAATACTGTACAGCTCTGTTTGCATTTGTGAATGTGAACAGGTCTGTCCTTACACTGTATACTAGGGAGACAAGACTCCAGTGATGATGTCAAAGAGATAAATCCTGGAGCTGTTCCATAGACGATGAATACTGGAACAACTCCCAGGATGCTATGCCTGTCATTATGTCATTTTAATGGGATATGGGTACATTCAGAGGATTCAGAGCTGTAAGCCCTACATTTAAATAAAACTCATTTGGATGTAATAGCTCAAACTAAAATTCTCTGAGCCCACAAAGTCAGTCACTAATTCATTGCCAATAGACCAACTCCAAAAGGTGTCAGTTGATGGCATCACAAATTCAAGTCTTGATGCTCTGATTATAGATAGATAGATAGATAGATAGATATTGACTTAACTGTCCAAGATCACTGAAATAGCACAATGTAAATTCCGTTTTATGGTGGATTTTCAATTTAAAGGGGCATGCTACCCATCTTAAGAATTCACTATGTTATTCCTATGCCTCAGGACGGTTCAAGCCAGTTGACTTTGTGGGCCCATAAAATGCTTGTGTGAGCTCTTGCACTCAAAATACACTTATATTCCAGTTCAGTCCTGTTAGCAATAATAGAATATGAACCTCATTTGGCTGTGAGAACTCAATTTAACATTTTGTGGCTCCACTTTGATTTTGAGCCATGAAGTTACCAAACAGGCGCAGAGAAGAAAAATTCACCTCGCAGCCCACAAAATTGCCAATTTGCCAATGCAAGATGACTGTATTGGCTTTAGGTCGTCATGAAAATAGAACCCTTAAGACTCTCTTTTGAAAGTGTTTTGTTGAAATTTCCCCATAAATGCTATAAGAAATTGCCTAAAAATGCCCAATGAAAACAGTTGAGGTAGGCAAAAAAAAATACTTCTATAGAAAAAGTTAATTTCCAACCCTGACCCTGAAGAAAAGGACTTCATTTCAACAGCTCAATGACGACTGTAATGGTATTAAATTGGTCCAGGTCTGTATTCAAAAGTGTCTCAAGTTGAGTGCAGCTGACAACTTATAATTTACATAGCTTAACGGATGTATAGATCATAACTCCTACTCTAAGATAAAATATTTTGTGCAAACAAGACAAGATACATGACTTCTGGATCAGAAAAATTACAGATTACCTTTGTAACGATTGATAAGTGACAGCACTGATTTTTTATTTTTTTATTTCCTCAGATTATGCTCCATCTATAGTATGACTTTCAAATAAAAAATCTGATGAGTTCTGGTGGCCTCATTTTCCATATAAATTAACATCACAGATAATTATTTTTGTAATGGAGTCTCACTGTGCATGCTCACTCCTCATGTGCCTTGGTTTTCTCTTTGTTGAAACTTTGAGGAACGTTCTTTGTATTCAGTGTCCTTCCCAATGAGCCTCTTCTAATCTCCATGATATCTTCTCAACTCGTCATTTTCCCCAATATAAATCACATGACTTTGGGCCTGGCTGGTAGACGTCCGCCTGGTACCCTACCTTTCCTCTCCTCCCGTTGCCTCCATCCTGGTCCTCCCACTGCCAGTCCACTCCTCTCACCACTCGGCCACCGGTGAAGATCCCTCTGGCTGTGATCTTCTTCGACTTCCGCCGAGACTCCAACAGGACTCTGTACAAAGAAGTAACTTTGAATTACTTAGGTGATATTGAAATAGAGTGCAACCGTATAACTTCAAATTTGTGATTTGATGTAGGTTTACTGCCATCAACAATTACAATTAAGTATTATTATGCCATTTCTCTGATACGGTCTTTAGTATTAGTACATTTTCAGGTGGCTTTCTAGCTTTAAACAGAATTCCAAGTGCCCATTTTTCCTCTGACAGTTTGTTAATTCAGTTATAAAAATATTAGGGGTTGGGGAAAAAACTCTGGAAAACAAAACAAGAATCGATCTGTTCATGTTTGCATCTGTTGTTGCATTTGCACTAATGTCTGTCTTTTTTGTTGTACTGTCTATACTGAGACCAAGGACCACAATGGAAATAAGTCCATGACTTTATTGTGTTTTTTCCTTGATGTTTTCTTTGGATGCATGTCTGTATTCTACTTCATGTATTTTCAAATGAAATGTCAAATCAAATAAAATAAAATCGACATTATTTCTTCCAAGATTAAAAATCAATTCACAAATTTCAAAAATCTATTTTTTTCAGTTTTCAGTCTTGTGATATGGGTTCAACTTTTTCATGACCGTAGAACTATAAATCTTTAGCTTGCTAAATCCTACAGATAGCCAAGATAAGCCAAGCAGAAAGACAATATACAAGCTTTGAAACATGGTTAATAGCAATCTAGAATCTAATCTATCGAATTGCCATATAATCGTGATGAATCAAGAATCGATTTTAAATCGAATCGTGACCCCAGGAATCAGAATCGCATTTTGTGAGATTCCCAAAGATTTCCACCCTTAAGAAATATACCACAGAATCTTTTCACTTCCGAGTTTAAAATGTCTCTCTCTAAACCGACATAGTGCATCTTTAGCTAGCCAAAATGTTCCCAGTTTTGATCCCAAAAACAGCAGAGAAGCCACACTCATCTGGCCATGAGAACAGACTGGTGCTTTACTAGAGAGCGTTAAGACTGCCAGATGGCAAAGTCTGCTCAACAGAGCTCTCCCAAAATATGCAATTCATTTCCCAATCTTCATTATTACACTGCATCTACAGACCACTGCTTGCACTACAGCTAAGTATTGTAATGTCTATGAGGTATTCGAAAAAATCTGTGTTCAAAGACAGTGACGACATAGATCAAAAGAAATAGGCTATTTGTTGTTGGCATTTAAGTGTCAGTGAATTAGTCATAAGTAATATCGCCCCTTTCTTTTGCACACAGCGAGTTATTTGGTAAACATTGTTTGGTGATACCAGCAGAAAAATGTAGGTCAGAAATGCAGAAAAGTATAGGCTAAATGATCTGAATGCTATTTGACCCATCTCTCATCAGCACTTTGAGATCACTGTGGCACTTTGACTGGAGAATGAGGGTGCAGAACATGCCATTAGCATGATATTCAAATGTCAAAATTGATTTAGACATTCTAATGCCCTTAGGGATACCACTTCAGCTTTTTATGAGAGAAAAACACAACAATAGACTGCTACATGCAGTGCAATCCGGAAGTCTTCTGACAGTGAAATATTTTGTTGTTTTGGCTCTGTATTCTTCTTAAGTGTTATTTGGTTCGGTCCCTGAGGGTTCAAAGAAAATACAGCCTAAGTCCTCACCATCCTGTCACTATAACTTAAAGTACAGATAAGTGCAAATTCAGTGATGTTTTCGTGTCCAGTTTTACAGATAGTCAATGGAGATATGGGACAAGAAAAAGTAACTGAAATTGCACCTACCAGTACTTTCACTTATAGTGACATGAAGGTGATGATTTATATTTTCTTTGAACCATCAGGGACTGGACAACATAACACTCAGAAGTCAGCTACATATCCCAAACTGTGTTTGAGTATTCTGATGGAGAGTCCACTGTACACCTGACGTCCGTTAAGTCCCATTCAAATGTATTGAATCAGACTATCTAAAGTCATCTACAAATAAGCTAGCGACCACTACTGTCCCTGTCACGTGCTGTCAACACCACCATTCCTCCCAGGTGTCAGGCTCCTTATTCACTTCCATTCATTTTGAGGACCAAGTCTGTCCTGGATAATACTTCTGAATGATAAACAAACAATACAGCAATATTATTCTGTGTAATACATTTTTCTCAGTCAAAGGTACTTGTTTTTGTTTTTTTAGCTAATATTGCCATTTTCAAATTATGAGTATAGGAGCTATTTCTCACTTGAGGTGTAGTTTGACCAACTGTCAACTTCTAACACAATGTTAAGGAATCTTTCCTCCAGCAAGGCAGCAGGTAACCATGTGTAACCACTCCCCAACATGCTATGCAAGGCAAAGATACACAGCGCACTCAAACCTACAACAAAATTACCGGATCTGCTTTTATTTTTCAATGGTAATAAATCTGTAAAGACACATCAAATGCCAAAACAAACACGAAACTTTGACTCAGAATAGTCTGCTTTGTTGAAATATTCACGGCAGTCGTTTCTTTGTTCTTCAGAAGTATGATATTTAGACTAGGTCCCAAAAATGTGTTCGCAGCGGACGACAGGGACAGCAGTGGTCACTAGTTTACTTGTAGATGACGTTAGATAGCGGTGAGACTGCTGATTTTTGGCAAAAATTCTACGAAAGTGAAATATCCCTTTAAGGGTGGCCAAATTCAGGTGGTCATTGCTTGCAAATGATTTTCAACAAAATATTAATAATAAATAAGTAATCACGACTTATGTTAATTTATCAAATTACTTTTGGTCCCATAAAATGGTGAGACTATGTATGAAAAGGGCTACAATTCCTCCATGGTTCACCCGATATGGATGTAAACATCCTCAAATTAAAGCTGAAAGTCTGTACTTTCGAACTAACCTCATAGTCATTGTTCCATTTCAAATCAAATGTGCTGTCGTAAGACTAACGGACTGCACTGTATTGTCAGCTCCCCATACTTGGTGCATTGTTAAACAATAAGAATCACAATCTCATTATATTGTAGCACAAGTGCTCTCTGACAATTTCCGCCCCTACCAGGGATACAAAAACATCATGCAATTGCCAATGCAAACAAACAGGCTTCGCTTAACTCGTGCCGTGTCAAATTCAGCCAAGTACCATTTACTTTGAGGTTGTGTGTTGCAGATTCCAGCACAGCTACAAGCCTCAGTAATGAAAAAGGTAATGCCTAATAAATTACCCAACAGGCCTCTAACCATCTAACCACAATACAGTCCCTGATGGCAGACAAGGCAGCTGGACAGTGTAGGCTTAACCAATGCAAACAGCTTGCGGCCTCTGGACACTCCCCCCTTCAGCAGTGAGTGAAAGAATCTAATGTGGTCTAACAAAACAACCCACCATGCCGTCGGTGCAGAGTGGCTGGGGGAGACCTCCAGCGTCCATTGTGTGCTACCATGCAATAACTGTCTCAGGGGAGCTGAAGTCACACTTAGTTGAAAAGGTTGCCAGCTGTTGGGCCATGCGTTCATCTACTGAACCGACAATAGGTTTGGGTTGAAAAGGAGCTGAAATGAATGAAGTGCTATCACAAACACTGACACTATGTAGTGACAGAACATAGGCTAATATAGAAAGTTTCAAATTGACAACAAAAAAATAAATGAGCATTCTAAAATTGACTACATTTGATTTCCTGTCAGTTGTTGATATAAGCAGACACAGCAACAAATCAACAGGAAATCAACTGGAGTTTTTGCAGTTTCCTAGCAACACATCAAACATTTCACTGAAACAGTCTTTATGTTCTATTCGAGGTGTGTTTGTATATTGGCTCTCTGAGCGCCAGAGTGGACAAAAGTGGACCTTTTGTAAATTCAGAGCATTATCAGAATTCCCATTTGTTTATTCAGAGCATCACCCTCTCTGAGTGGTCAGGACACACTCTAGCAACTCTGGCCAAGCAGTAAGAGTAGTGGAGCCATCTAATGTTTACAATGGTAGTTAATGGTACAGGGTTTCCACCAGTGTATTACAAGCCCAGCGCACAAGCATGGAGGAAAAAAATATAGTCTATACATTATATATATATATATATATATATATATATAAAGTTGTTTTTTTACTGAAGCAGGGCGGCTTAGCTGGACAAATCACCAGTGACATATTGGTTAGTAACGTTAATGCACTACAGGTGATGTGTATAGAATACCTCTCACTTGGACGTATCTGTCTCGTCTGACTTGAGGATGAATGTGCTAGCAAGCTACCATGAGTGGAATGATTTGAACATGTGCCGCAACCATCACAACTGAGTTCGCTAACCTAGCTAACGTTTGTACGTAATGTTTAGTAGGCTACATAACCTCTTCATAAATGGTGTTTCACTTCAACTCATCCTTGTCTGTAAGTGGGTAATTCTATTAATTAGGGGGCCAGAGAAAATTCTATTCATCAAAAATGTTTTGAGGGTTACTTATCACAAAGACTTCCTATATTATATTTTTCTCTGTGACCGCATGAATAATTCATTCATAATGTCTGCTCTCCTGGCAAACTGCAAAAACAGTGAATAGCTAGAACATTTGTCACAAACTTCTATCAGCTGAGCTTGATGCCTTCCAAATATTGAGCCAAAAGTGTGATATCAAAACTATACAAGTATGCTCCTAAATATTTCTTGGTATTTGTGTTAATTAAAAATAATTTCAAAATGTTCTAATTTAAATGACATGTCATTGTCACAATGATTGTGAATATTGGTGAATATACCTGGTTAATCTTTCACTCTATTCTTGCGTGCGTGCAGTGCCTCTGAAGTTTTCTATTGGCTTACTTGTAGTCTTGCACAAGACAGAATATAAACAAAATGCTGGAGATTGGCTGTTGTTAAGGAGAAATCGGGTAACGTCTTTCGAGTCCTCTGTTAACGATGTAACAAAGAAGCCTTCCACAAGCCTGCTCCTGTCCGCTACACACAGGGAAGCCAACAGCTCCTCCTCTCCTTCCATCAGCTCTGCTGACAGAAAGGTTTGACGTTAAATGTCCCTCTCTCCTAACCTGCTCTAGGTCGCACATACCTTCCTTATTATGGATACATACATGATTACAACCCACACATTAGCCTTTTGACAGCTGCTAGTCACACAATATCTCTCTCTCTCACACACACACACACCTCTTATGGTTATGATTGTTAGGTTGAATAAAGCCTAGCTTCTTCTGTATCCCCCACAACCACACAGTCAAACCTGCAATTTTAAAATGTTTTGCGACAAGCTATTTGAATTAAATTAAACTTCCACAACATGAAAATGGTTATATCCTCAAGTTCAATCTTGTAGATCAAACAGGCACACAACATTCACTGGTCATTTCAAGACTTAATGTAAGGCCCTATGGAATCTGTGTTATCATTGACCTTTTTTCAATGCTCAATTCCATGATTTTGTTTGTGATTTCGTAAGCACAGAAACTATAGGGCCCTATATTAATATTGCCATCAGACTGCCACTCGCCAGGCCCGTATTGGGTTTCCCGTCAAAAGACACTTGCCACCCGGCCTAACAATGTTTCTGGGGGAAACCCTGTGGTATCAAGCTAACTGGTTAAAGTTGCAAGCATGCTAGTTGAAACTCAACAACAGCGAAAATAAGTCTTTGTCGGACCACAACTTGCCACAGCTTTTTCATTCGTATGCTTGCAAGATTGAGCAGGAGCTTAAATGTGTAACTGACAAATGTATGATATTTTTCATCTTCCTTACATCAGGTCTGTTACCTGAACCATTCAGAAATATATATAAATAAGTTTATTTCCCGTTGCAGTGTTTGCTAATATCAACAGCCGACAGGAAATTAAATGTAGTCTATTGTTTATGTTGTCAAGTTGAAAGTGTCTACACTAAAAGCAATGCACCGTCTGTCAGCACAAATACATAAATTGGCCAGACTAATGGAGTGTACTTAAAAAAAATCTTGTATTGTAATATGTACACACTACTATTATTAATCTTGTTATTACCTTACACAGTACAAGATCCTAAAGTTGTCGGGTCCAGTTAGTACAAAGTTAGACTAAGACAACTTGGAGTGTAACAATACACAAAAGTCACAGTTCTGCACTAACATTTGCAGGGCCCTATGAAATCAGTTTTCTTTTTTCCCCCAAAAAGATTTTCTGTTTTATTTTTGGGGGGGATTCAGATTTAATGTAGGCAATTTTTACCCATTTCATTTTTAGATAATTATTCTCTAGAGGACTGCTTTGGGTGAAAGCATCAGCTTAATGACCAAGTATACATCTCACACTATGCCTAAGTGCACCAGACATCTGTTGTCACAAGGTGGCCCTAAATAACTCTCTATGACCCTGCCAGATCAGATGAAGGGTAAGAGTTCAGCACAGTAGATACATGGGGGCTACGATAACTATTTGCTTGCGGTAGCATGCTAACAGTTGAAGCTGCCCTCTAGTCGTTAGTCAGCAATCAAACGTCCCTACTCGCCTATCACAATCAACGTCTGTCTCTGTCACAATGTTGAGCACGCCGAGGTCTCTGTAATGTTAATCAGTGGTTTCTACAAAAAGTAGTTGATCTACAATGGATATTTTCTTGCCAAGGAACGGATCTACGCCGTTACTGAGGAACTGCATTCATGTATTGCTCAAAGACCAGAGGCAAATGGATTTGACGAAGGCTGCTCTAGTTTACCGGCAAAGCTCCTCCCTGCTTGCAATGTTTAATTAGGAAAGGACAAACTTCTTGTTTTTGTCTGGTGGTATGTCCAACTCAGCACCGTCTATCTATTTCTATGCTCCTCACACACAGTTACAACAAACTCACGTCTCGTATCCGATGATTTTACTGTGCTGTCTGTTACTTGGAGGGGAATTGGTGTAATGCTCGCTCTGATCTTTCAGATAGCTTGAAAATCTGTCTCTTTGCGAAAGTTCTGTCATTAGGGAGAACTCTTGAGTTTTGAATTTGAATTACATGGGTTAAAGCTAGACTATTAATTTGGTTCACATGCACACCAAACCGAAAGTCCTGTACCAAACAGTTCTGTATGAATACGTGTACCGTTACACCCCTAAAGACAATGCTCTTCTATTTACTTATGGGTGGTTTCATGAGCTACAGTTTGAAACTATATTTTCCCATTTTTCCTGTAAGTAAGCAATCAGAAAAAAAAGGGCCAGCTTTGAGGCTGAAGCCCAAACAACATCTCGGCTCCATCTGAAAGAGGCTGAACAGTTGCCTGGCAACAGGGAACCAGGAGCAGTGGCCACATGTTGTGTCTGCCTGAGAGGCAGGGCTCAGACAAGGCCTCTCAAATGTCACAAACACAGACCAACACAAAGACCCACTACACGTATAGGGCTGGGTCACCCAATAATACACTGATGTGGTAGGAACTATCTAACCCCTTGGTTGATCTTTAGGTGGGGCTGAGGTGGAGGTATAGTGTTGACAGGGCAGTACGGCACAAACTGACCTCTCACTGCCAGGGGTTGTAATCCTGTAGAACCGGTGTCTCAGGTGATGCTTATCTCCATGGTAACAGGTGGTGCAAAGGTCATAGTTGGTACACTCGGCACACTTCCAGCGAATCCCAATGATGGGCTGCTGGCGGCAGGTATCACACATGGTTCCATCGTGCTTGATGCCTGAATTTGCAAAGTAAAGGGATAGTAGGCAAGTTACAAGTAGGATACATATTATTGTACAATAGCTGTGCAGATAAGAGCCATTAATATTAGTTTTTAGGGCTGTACCATCATGGCCATCCACACCTCTGGCACAGTAAATTGAGTTCATCCATCCAGAACATTTTGTGGGACTTGGTAGCCTATAAGTTTTAACATTTTATCACCCTCACTGACTTATTGTACATCAGAAAATGGTGTGCAACCCTATGGGTTTTAGCACAAAGGACTAGTGTCTGACAAGATGTTGCAGAGTTACTTTGAGGACATGGTGGTGGTAAGGCACTGCTGATGATACCAAATGATATGACTATTGAAGTGATCTGTTGTGGGTTGAGTTGACTGATGGGAAATTTCACATGGTGGTGTAGCAAGTTCACAGGGTGGTGCAGCAAGTTCACAGGGTGGTGCAGTATCACTGTTACAGTTTAAAGAGAGCCCTGTGTTGATTATCTGAATCATTATCAAGTTAATGTTCAGCCTCATCCATATATTTGTTACCTGCAGTGATCCTTATAACATGCACTAATACATCCTTATTAAATCAATCACTGATACTTTCATTATTTTATTTTTTTATTAAAAGAAACATATTCCAACTGCACACGCTATGCTTATGCAAGTCCACAAATGTATGTTTGTTGTGAGCAAAGCCCAAACAACTTAACTTGCCTGTTTTAATGACAGCTTTGTTGCACAACAAAATAAAAATCAACAAACGTGAAGCATTTTTCTTAAAGTTTCAAAGTGCTGTCAAAATACGAACAAACAAAAATGAGCTACCTGTGGGAGCACTGTCAAATATCCTCACGTCATATGCACCAGAGCAGCGGTAGTTGGCAGCTGTCCCGTTATCCCACACAACCACCACCTCCTCCGGACTTTCGAAACTCCTGACGGTGCCAACATGTCCCTCTCCGCCGTCCTGCTTTCCCCATTTCCAATCAGGTCCACGGATCACTCTTGCCCCGACTCCTTCCATCATCACGCGGTTATTCCGGCCGGTGGTCATTGACGAAAAGGTCTCGCAATGCCCCAGCAAAATGTAAAAGCCAGCTAGCAGACTATGCTAGCCAGCTACTTGTGCTTTGGGTGGACAATTTCGGAAAGGAAGCCCGAGCAAGTGCAACAACAAGAGGTCTGGGAAGAGCTAGCTGCCGATGGAAGCTGTTGAATTCCACGCACTTTCTTCTTCCTAGAACAGTTTTAACTTGCTACGTTTCAGTGTTTCGTTTCCATGTTTTATCCGATGGAGAAACTAATCACCCCACCAGCTTATCTAGTAGCCACATTGCTGGCTAGCGTTAGCTAGATCTTTGTTGGCGAGCTAGCTGTACCTTCTCCACTCCACACAGAAGAATGCCACCTCTTCAACTTAGCAAGCTAGTAGTCGCTAGCTAGCTAATGTTAGCGAGCTAACCTTCCTTCCCTGGTTAGCTAGCAAGTCCTTAACGTTTAGGCAAAATATGGTCGTTTGAGCGTTCGCGTATCTTTTTTGTTGTTGCATGTAATTACTGAATTTCTATCTTGTGGTGTTTCCTTTGTCAAACGGCTCCCTGGAGTCAACTCAGAATAAACGCGTCGCCATTATTGTCAATCATCGTTCAAGTAAACGGCTAGCTAGTGTGTGAGTACGGAGGTAAACGACGACACACGAAGACGTTGGCTTGGGAGAGAAAAAAAAAAAAAAAAGCGCTCGTGGCGTCACACAGCCAGGGCGGAGCAAAGAATGAGTTCCATGGGTGGAGCAAATAGTTTTGTGTTTTCTGTATTTTATTTTTTTTAATCTTTTTTATTTTTTATTTTGTTTGATCTTTTCTATACGGATTTAATCTACGATAAGGTAGGATAATATGTGATTTAGGACTTGGTTTATGTGATGATGATGATGATGATGATGGTGGTGGTGGTGGTGGTGGTGGTGGGGTGATGGTGGTGGTCGTGATGATAATGATAATGACGATGAAGACGATGACGATGATGATAATAAGGTCCTCCAATTCCCATCTGTGAAGGTTACTCCTATTGGCCAAGATGGACTTGATGCCATGCTAACAACATGAGGTTCAGTGGTGTGTTGGTGAGGCATGCTGGGAGTC
>OMKL01052141.1:0-10111 GCA_900302295.1 Parasudis fraserbrunneri | reverse complement strand
GAAGAGCTGTGTGTGTGTGTGTGTGTGTGTGCATGCATATGTGTGTGTGTGTGTGTGTGTGTGTGTATATATATGTGTCATTTTAATTGGTTGACACTTGGTTGATTAGCCGTATGAAACCTAGCCAGACATCAACTGATCAATCTATCCATCAGTCAAATTTTATTTGTATAGCACATTTTGTACAAAAATTCAAGGTGTTGAAAAGGATGGTTTGATGAATGAAAATATACAGGCAGGCCCAGCTGGTAGACAGAAGTTCCAATTCCATGGCCTAATGTGTCTCAATTTGGGGGTCATTGACATGGAAAAGGTTGAGAACCACTGGCCTCCTATTGGCACTATTTACTCTTGGGAAGGGCCTCTCTTTGGTGCCTCCAACACCAAGGGCCAGGGTGCACTTGAGAGATCAGTGGTGGAAGAGGTACCCAAATCATTTATAAAAGTATAAATACCCTGATAGAAGAGTAGGTTACTCTGGTCAAAGTAAAAGTCCTTATTACTCAAGCATCAAGTACTTGTCCAACATCATGTCTACATATTTTGGTACAAAGAAGCATTCTATCTTTGATACATAACCTCTGATTGATGGTCTAGCAATAACTGGCTCCCTGCTTTGGCAGACTCAATGTTAAACATTACATAATTTTGAATAATTGATTATCCCTAAATTGTTAAAAGTAACAAGCACTTTCAGGTGGAGTGAAAACACAAAGTCCCTTATATGGGAATACTCAAATAAAGTAGCCTACAAATATATCAGAATTGCATACTACTTAAGTAATCTGTAGGCCCACTTGTGTACATGAAAGGCTTCTTTCCTCCACTGGCGAGATATTAAACAGCAGGTTACAACATAAATTACTCAAGAGGTGTTCAGTTTGCAGAGCCATACCAAACTCATTGACTGGATGTCTATAATGATGCTTATGATGTTAGGCTGTTGCAAATCTATTGCATTTCACCAATTCTCTTTCTCACCAATGGTTCCCCCCCTCCAGCGCCAAGCAACAGCAATGGATCAAACTCGGCAGGCATTGTGTAAAGCTGCCTGATTGACGGTAGGTGGCATCCGACATCTGCTTTGCTCCCTATGCCGATTGCCGAAAGCTGGTCAAAGAGCGCCATCATCCGCTGCTATATATATCGCTCCGGATCATGTCCCCTTGACTGTCTCCTTCACAATACTAGCGCAGGCATTCAGAGCAGAATTTTCGCTTGAGCCGACCGCTACACTTGCTGTGCGGGGGAAAACAGGGACCTTGCAATGATCTCCCTGGACTTCAATTTCAACGTTTTGACAAGAGACCTGTCACTTTATTTGGAAAATCAAGTAAAAGTTGGGCTATTTGGATCTGGAGTAGGACTGTCCCTGGTGCTGGGCTTCAGCGCAGCGTATACCTGCTACTACTTGATATCTGTAGCGAAGGTAGGGTGGCTGACCGGCTTCTTTGAAGGAGCACATTTCATAATAATGATTGGATACAGTGTAGCCGGCTTTCGTGTTTTCGTGCTTTCGTGTCATAGAGTAATAGTTATTGTCATCACTCTTGTAAGGGACATAGCTGCGCTTTGCGCAGATTCAACCCGTTCATTAGCTGATGGAGGTTTTGATTAGGTTGCATCTGTAGGCTGCATCTGTAGGCTGCACATCTGCACGTGTAATGGATGGCAACTAAGAAGCTATACATTAGCCAGAGCTTTGTATTTGGATGCAGGCCTGGAGATGAATTGCCTGCTATTTGATATTTTCATTCAGCTAGTCAGTTAGTCTTTATTATGCCACATTGCCACATTTTATGCCTGCAAGGAAGGTGGAAGGTAGGCTAGGCGACTAGTCCTGGCTTTCTGCCGGCAGTCCTTATGCAATGCTACCATCATTTTGAAGGTTTGCAAAGGACATGCTCACAGTGCTGTAATAATAACATTATTCCTAATGAATACATACAAGCAGAATGAATATACAAAAAAATAAATCGAATGGACAAAAAGCCAAATAAAACAAGGAATAGAGTATAATAGAATAGAATAGAACAGTTACTAGTAGGCTGCTATTAAAACATAATAAAAATAACAACAGCCAAAACAGATATGCTTCCACATACTTTGACAAATGTGAATACGATTACTTTTTAGATTATAATTACTTTAAAAATACTGTATTCATTCCAAACATGCTTATAATGGCTGTGCAAGTCTACTGCATTATCAAGTACTTTCATCAAATCCTATGAGGTATGTAGGTTCTTGCATATAATACATATGCAAGAACCTACATACCTCATAGGATTTGATTAGTAATTATAATCTAAAAAGTGTTCTAACTTCCTATCAGTCACACAGCACAGTCAGTATAGAGATCATTCTCACCTGATCAATTAGTACCATTACCACTAACTTCAAAATCATGAATCATGCTTTAAAATATAGTATCATACACTTTTCTAAGATTCAGAGTGGTGTGCATTGCCTTGATATCAGCAACAGACGTCCCAGTTTAAATCAATGCAAGACTGCAAAGATGTTTGGACATTCAGCCGTGTGTTCAGCAAACTACCGTACATATGACAGTGCATTCTGACTCACCTGGTTGTACAGTTTGTAAGGGTATGTGCACAGTATTCAGTGATTGTTCTCAAGGTGGTATAAGGCACGCAGGGTATAGGCCTCCAGAGATTTAAGCTCTTAATTTTAAGTATTTAAACATGAACAAACTGGATTTTGAAAATTTGAGTTATTTTAATATAATGATATCAAATTCCTAAAAATAATCTTTTTTTTTTCTCATTTTATTTTGTTTCACTAAACCCCCTTTCTCATCAATCTTTTGCAAGTGTCATTCTAAAACCAGTTATCTTTTGCAGAAGCCTCAACTCATCTCTGGGGGTAAAAAGTTCTACCAGTTTCTGAGGGAACAATGTCCTGTGGTGTCAGAGACCTACTACCCTACCTTCTGGTGTTGGGAGAGCCGCATCCAGACCCTCCTCAGACCCTTTGTCACGGCTAAACCTGGGGTCAGCTACAGAAAGTAAGCACTCAAGTTTAACATACTACATTATTATATATGAATATTAATTATATGTTCATGAAACGTTTTAGGAATGAATCAAGAACTAAACAAACAACATGACAATATAACAAGATAATGAACCTTAATTTAATATGTTGGTTCCTGATTCTCTCTAAGACCTCAGTGAAAAAAAACAAACAAACACTTACCATACTGATTTGTGTGTAGTAGCCTATTGGATATGTGGTTGCCATACTCTTACTAATCACAACAGCTTACTCCTCCTAAATGAGCAGATATTACTTAATCTTAAAAGGGAATTAAATTCAACTCTCAAAAAGCTCATTGAGTTTGGGTCCCATGTGAGACAAGCTTGAATCACATGAGTTTCAAAGTACACCCTTGATATTGTTAATTGGGGTTTACGTTATAGCTTTACAATTGAAGGGGTGCACTCCAGAATGTTATGAGCGCATTATGGAAAATTATTCCTTGCTTGATTTATCGCTCTTTATTTAAAATATACAGATGATTGCACCTTAAAATGTTTACTGTTTTATAGGCCCAAGTCTCAATATATCAAATTACTTCAATAATGATACAAATGAGTTCTGTTTTCATATCAGGAATTAAAATGGACTGCATTTATACAGGCATTATTTTGTCAGAACAAATTTCTCAAATGATGTGTAATAGTTTTGAGAAGAAACTCTTCAATTTACTCTGTCATAATTAAATACAAGGGAAGACATTAACCTATTGTATTATCCAGGCCCACTGAGGGATAGTTTATTAGCAGGTTTAAGAAGGAGACTTGGTCGCTGAGGGTCTGCAGCCACTGGTTCTTTAATTCCTTTCATACAGGTTTCACAACTGGAAACAAATCTTGTTCTTAGCCAAGACTCAGAAGGCTGAAAGGTGAAAGGGATCTTTTGTGTCACGGTGCTGGCTTGGCCCCCCCGTGTTGCTTATATACTGTACATTCTACTGGAGATTAATGGGCAGTACATTCCATGACCCCTGCATTCATTAAGTAGATTGAAATGAATTAAAACAGTGGTGGGGATAGGTGTATGCATCATCAGTATTGGTATTAGCTGGAAGCAGGTTTTGATCTGTTCAGCAAGTTTGGGGCATACTCCATTTAACTTCAGCAAGTAATTCAATGCCTTTTTACAATACAGCACTTTTCTATTCACCCTCCTACAATGGTCTGAATAGTGGCCTGTAGGTTAGAAAAAACATCCCCACCTGCTGCTCAGTACCTGCATATTATTTTTGGGTCAGAAATCGGCAGGTAATGGTCACGATTGCAGAGTTTTAGTGCATATGGTTTGTTTCTCCTCTTAAGTCAGTCTTCAGCAGAACAAGGTTTTGTTATGGGTTGGTTGTTACGTGGATTGCTATTCCTATCATCTGCATATCCTCCACCAAGGGCATCCATACTACCTCTGTCTTTGACTGTATGCTCTCTCTAATCAAGCAGATACATGCTCCCACAATGCACAGGGCCTGAGTCAAGTCCTGGCCACCTGTCTCTGATCAAAGCCTGCATAACGCTGGTGACATTTACTGGCATTATTATCACACTTCCCCCAAGGGTAGGCAGGACCTCCACCCATAATCAGGTTACCCAAGGTTTAGCCAAGGACAGAGACCCTGAGAGCTGTTCAATTTGTCCCAGACTGTCTGAGTGAAATTCCACTCACTCCTTGTGTTGTCCAAGTCAAGGATTAGCATGTCTATAAGAGAAGTTTCCTCCCTTTTCTGGTTTGCTCACTTGTGATTGGCCCTCCCTGCCTTTCTGGTCTGGCCCTTAAGTGCATATTTTATGGAGGTTCTGTAATTTCATGCCGGTGTCTCTACCATGGGCCGGCCAAGTTGTCTTAGTCCTCTGTGTGCACATTGCTGGTGTTAAAGTGGCACTTTACAAAAACACCACAAAAAAAACAATACAATACAATAATTATGATAATTATTATAATAATCCTGTTTTATTTTGCACATGATCTCACACATATCACAAACCATAAACAGTCTTCCTCTGTACTTAGTACAGTGAAAAGCTTCTTTCTTTTTTGGGGGAATCAAGAAAATAAGCAACCAAATATCTTGTGAACTAAAGATCATCGTATCATAGCAATAATATATCTTGGAAAACCAAATACACAGACGTGGACTAAAAAGTACAGATGTATTATAGGTGAAATATGCGCCCTTCACTGTAAAATGGAGTATAATGGGATTGAATGCACTCAGTTGCCATGCCAGGTTTGTAGAAATTGATTCAGCATAACAATTCACTGGTGCAGTGCCACCCCCTCCCTCCTCTTCTCCTAACTTGCTGTGTTTTACATGGCACACTGACAGGACTGACAGGACTGACAGGACAATCACAGGGGAAATAATGCAGTTGTCAGTGAGCTGTGTGCTGGTGGAAGTCCTCCACTGCCATATCACATTCCCTTTCACAACACTTAGTGACTGATGTACTGGAGTCATCATTTTACCTGGCTGGAATCGATTGGGAAATGTAATTGCGCAGAGAGCTGAATCAGAAAGAAGAGTGTCAGTTTCTGCCACTGTTTAAAAAAAGCAAAGATATGAGAGAAGTAACATGAGCGCTACCGGTGTCCCTCAAATTTTTCTTTTCCATGTTTGATATTGGTGTATAGGTTTAGTCTGTCATGGACAGTGTTGTGAATGAGCTTGTTTGCGTGTGTCTGTGTGTGTCTGAGAGAGAGAGAATTAGCGAGACAGAGAGAGTGAGAGTGAGGCACGGAGGGATAGATAGAAATGGGTGGTGGGCAGGATCCTTGTGGCTGAGTTGCGTGTCCCGCTTGTCTCTGCAGTGAGCTCATTAGAGCAGCAGATGGTGGACAGATCTCTCTGGATTGGTTCGACAACAACGATAGCGACTCTCACCCCGACCCAGCCACCAGGCCCACCGTGCTCCTGCTACCGGGCCTCACCGGTACCAGCCGGGAGTCCTACATCCTGCACATGGTCCAACAGAGCCGGGATCTGGGCTATAGGTGGGTGGTCCTCCTGGCCCAGAGACACACTGGCCACAGTCCAGCGCTGTGCATGTGCACGCACACACACACACACACACACGCACACACAGAGCCCTGACGCACACATTTAACACACTCAGCACTGTATAGTACAGTGTATCTTTTAATGCTTTACTTAAAGCGGTCATATCTTTTCACATTTCACACAATTCTGAATTCTTAAGGTGAGAATAATGTGCTTTGTTTTGTTGATGTTGTTTTTTTTAACCGAATATATATGATGAGATATTTACTAAATGATGTTGAAGAATAAAATCTCATGCATGGAAAAGTCACAACTCTGCCGGTGCAAATTAACAGATTTTTGAAAATGTAAAAACCTAACATCTAGCTGCTCAAACACGTTTTGACAACAATCTTGACAATCTTTATCTAACAGCATTGATCAAATACTTTATATAAATATAGGAAAGATATATCTAATTTAAAGGTGGGGCAGGCAATTTTTTAAAGAACCATTTGGTAATAGTTGGTGAAATTCTCTTAACATCCTAACAGTTACCAAGAAATCAAATGCTCTGAGAAAGAAATCCAGTCTCTGTGACTCTTCCAGGCCCTGTAATCAAACATTCCAAAATCTCAGGGTGGCCTGAATTTTAAGAACCAATCAGATTATTTTGGCCTGCCAAGTGGTGTTCCCGGGGTCGCATCGGAAAACTAACACCACCATCGTGTTCCTTGGTGAAAAGTGCACAAAGTATGCAAAATCACCTGCCGATCAGAGGCAGGGAAATATATATATTTTTTTTTTTAAAGAAAATGTAGCTTTGAAGCTGCCTGTGCCTCTGGGAGTCAGTAGAAAACCTTCGTTTCACGTGCTGCATAGCACATGGCGCCGGGCTTGAACAGTGATACAGAGCTTGCTCTATTTCAGCTGGACCTTTAATAATAATAATAATAATAAATAATAGATTTTATTTGTATTGCACTTTACATTTAAACAAATCTCAAAGTGCTACAGATTAAAAGCATGAAAGTGCTAAAAAAACAAAACAGAAAAAACAACTATCTATAAAACATGAGGTGGTAGCAGAGCTAGCAGAATACTCTGGAAAAAAGGTAGGATTTTAGGCCTCGTTTAAAAGAATCCACAGACTGTAAGCTCACTCTTGCTCATTTCTCCAAAATTGCCTACCCCACCTTTAACACTTACATCTGTTAAGTATTATAAGAAAAGTACAAATCTAACTATAATGGAAGGAGTCTCTGTCCTTATGTCTGGCCTTTGATTTTCTTGAGAACCATTCATCCGATCCACTTGGCACACACTTGGCATGTGTATTGCTGAGGACCCAAGAAAGTGCAGTGTCGACTGTGAAGTTGATTGGATTAGTGGTTCTCGAGAACTGCAAGCAGCAATACTGGGGGGCCAAGCAATTTGACCCATTTTGAATGGGCACGTTTTGAACGGGCACTGCACAAATGTATCTTAATTCAGCATAAGTATGGTTATGAATGCAGATAATGGCTCATTATAGACTGTATCAATAACCAGAGTGAATTGCAGTTTCCACTTAGCTTCATGAAGAGACATAATATGTAATAAGGCTGTTATAAAAGCTTCTAATAGATCATACACTTGAGCATAGTGTTACAAAATATCTCATTAATGTAATGTTAATACATCGTTATCTATGAGGAGGGTAGGCTACTGGAGCACACAGATCATCTTTAGTTTTCTTTATTCATTTTAGTACAAATATAACTGCCGTTTTGACGCAACATTATCTTCTTCAGAGTATGACAATGGAAATAGCAGGATTCAAATACCCTCCCTTTGTTAAGAGCCTGTATGTCATAGGCTGGGCATGGCACTATCAACCAATGCAATATACCATAAACAATACCAATGATAAAAGTTCAACATTATTAGATAAGAGAGAAATATTTTCAAATACATTTGCTTTCCAACCATCAATATTACTATATATTAATAGCAAAATATATATTATGTGTTCAGATACCATATAAAAAGCTCACGTCTAATCTCATAGAAACTCCCGGAACTTTAGCGGAGTCGACAGCTCCATCTGTACTTTCCATAGCAAGAGTAAAAGCATCAATGTAAATACTACAGAACAGTTTGAGTGTAATCCCACAGGAAACAAGGAAACAATATCTCCAGCTCTTGGGGAGATTTTGATATTTTCTATACCCGAAAACTTTAATGAGGCAGGGGAGCCATTGTTAGCATTAACATAGTGATGAGCTATCGCATAGTCTGGAGTTTGTTTGCTCCACATAAACGAGTCCACATGGACATCAGAATCAGAATCAGAATCAGAATCAGCTTTATTTGCCAAGTATGTGTGTGCATACAAGGAATTTAACTCTGGCCTAGCGGCTCCACATGCACTTACAAAAAGAAAAAAAAGAAAGAAAGAAAAAAAAGAGCAACAACACAACACATCAGAGATAAGCTATATACAGTTGAACCATTCCTGTGAGCTGTAAACAGGATACAAATAGTGCAGAGAGGTGAGGAGTGCAGAGAAATGAAGAGATACATATAAAATGGTTGCAAAAAATAAAAAATCACGTTACTTTATGTACATGTAGTCGGTGGTTATGTAGGCCTACAGCCTGTTCAGATATACAATAGTGAAATGTTTTAAACTAAAATAAATATATTATATTATAGTGTTCTAGGGTATTTGCCTAAAATGTATAGGTACAGTGGTATTGAAGTGTTCAAGGGCTATTGCACAGAGCCACAGCGAGTTAACTGTTCATAAGTGTGACGGCAAGGTTCCATTTCAACATGTGTACCGTGTGTGGTATTGTAGTTTATGAAAGAGTTTATACCGTATTTTTCGCCCGTACGGAGGTGGGAAACGTGTTTCATGTCCTTGGTATTGGAATAATAATAAACTAATGAACACACTGTCCGCATCTGAAAAAAAAACATCCCAACAGTGGACAGCCAATCAGATGGCACTTTAGGCTGTTGAGTCATGCTGTGAACCAGCAAGATTTTCTGAATGAAAAGAGATGGTTTATCACAAATGTTTTTTGTTTTTTTAATGGGACCCTGTTGTAAAACATGGCAGTGTTTTAGTATGATGTTTTTCTCTTCTCCTGCTCTGGGTGAGAATTCAGTGGAAAAACATAAGCACTGAGTGGAACTGGTGCGTTGTTGTTTTTTCGCCAATAAAGTGCTTCTTTCGGAGCGCATCACCTTTTCATAGGCTGTCGTTATATCCTTGTCTGCATAACCTCTGAGGTGAAAGCCTTCCTTCATATCTATTGCCTTCAGCTGGAATTCTGCGTCAGTATTACATAGAAATTTATCTATTGGTATGTTTTTTTATCAGATGTTTTGGATCATTACTATCTGCTCTGAGAAGAGTATTATGAGAGATTCACGGTAGCCTATATGGTAGTGGATAAAGAGTTTTTGATGTCCTTGTAAATAATCAGAGGTTGAGTTGACATATAAAACAAAGTTATTGAGCTCTTCTACAGTTCCATTCCACAATAATAGAGGGCTATTTTTGAGTGGAAGGGATTATTGGAGGCATTAGTTATGAATTCTTTCCTCCGAGCACATCTTTATCTATATTATCAACCACAACAACTGCCCTAGCAAAGATCCAAATGTTGACCCAACATCGACCTTAGTATTCCTTGTTTAATTGTTATATAATGTGTCTGGGAGGAGGGTTACATCAGGTGAGCAGGTGCAGAAGAAGAGGGGACTGCCAAGCTTCCTGTGTCCAGGACTGCCTTTGTAAATAGCTGAACATTGCACAAGCACCAAGAGATGCAGAGGAAAGCATTTTTTTTACTCCCTCTTTCTCTCCAAAAGGCCCCTTCTGTGTTCTCTGCTCTCATTCTTTCAAACTGAGCAGGAATAAATGGGAGAGAGGGGGGAGGGTGCAGGCGAACTCAGCATCTTCCTCCCCTTGCCCCTGTCTGCATAGCTTAATGAATTACAGCTTATCCTGGTACAAGCTTTGCAGCTTAGCCCAGTCCAGCTTCCTAGTCTATGCTGCAGTGAGTATACGTAAGCACCCCCCTCCAC
>OMKL01052139.1:0-12632 GCA_900302295.1 Parasudis fraserbrunneri | reverse complement strand
TTATTGACGCTAATGAAGGACATTACTAAGTATTTGCACATACCATAGGCTACACACTAGTCGTAGCAAATTTGCACATTTGTCTTAACTTCTGAAGGTGGTTGTGTCTTGCACTACTCTGTACTTCATACCTCTCACACTTGAAACCCAGTTACTTGTAGATATGTTATTAGGTCATCATAAATAGACTGGTACTCAGACCAAGTCCCTTATCCTTATGAACGTGCAATAGCCATATACTGACTCCCCATACTTGGACCATTATATCACCCTATACTTATCAGAGGTGTATTTTATGGGTTACTATTGGAGTACTTTTGATGTTGCATAGTACAAGCAATTGCATATTGTATATTGATGTCGATTAAGGTAGCATAGTACAAAGAAAATTTTAGAGTGTATATTTCGTATTTCTCTCTTATTCTCTAATTTTATTTTTATCTTCAACACTTGTTGTAATATTACTTAATAGTGTGCGATATATGTGACTTAAGTGATTTATGTGATTCGTGATCTATGTGAGCAAACTGTGCACCGAATTTCCCTACGGGATAATAAAGTATTTCAATTCAATTCAATTCAATGATAATCGCAATTACTTCTTGATCCCCGAAGATCCCCAACTACTTGATCGTGATACTTGTCCGTATTAACTTTCAAATGAAAGAAAATGTGTGTGCAAATTGGTCAAAATTAATATCCTGTCAAGTCACCCAGTAGGTCATTGCTTAGATTCAGATGAATCTGCGTATTAAATAGCTTCGGCTAAATCTCTTTGTGCAGGACAGGTCACAGAGAGGTTAGTTGCTGTTTCAGTGAGCATGCAAACCCAAATAACTTACCAATGCTCGTTTCCCTTGCTTCGATGTTATCATTGCAATGTAGCACAATGAGCAACATGGATCTCGTTGCAAAGAGACATACTGAATTTAAGCCGAATGAGACGATGAAAGTTACAATGTGTAAGATTTTCTATCACGTTTTTGTTGTTGTTGTTGCTCTCAACGTGGACACACACCGTCTACTGTGAGCGAGTTTCACTGACCAGGGTAGCAGCAGTTTCTCTGCGAGCCTCTCGTTTCTGACCAATCAGAGAAGCTCAAAAGGGAATTTCGTTGGAATAAGCACTTTTAGCGGTTGAATCTGTGTGGTCCTCATTCAACACAGTCCAGCAACGAGGACCATGTGGACTAACTACTAAATAGCGATTCAATTTCGTGCTTCTCCAACAGAATTCCCTTTGAGCTTCAGATTGGTTAGAAGGGGGAGCCTCACAGTGACATTTTGAATGCCACATCTCTGCACTGTTGTTACACTGGTCAATGAAATTAGCTCACAGTAAACTGTGAGTCAGTTTGTCCATGTTAAGATATGTTTTGGAGCAAAATTCAAAACAACAAAATTATACACATTGTAGCTTTAAAAAATGTATCGCAATTGTTTGTCAGACAATAATGGTCATTAATTTCATGATCGCAGCAGCCATACACACGGCGTGAGTACAGGCAGCACAATGCAGTAAAATTACTGTTAATAAATGCTGTCAGCTTACAAATAGTAAAGGCTCTAAAGTCAACATAGCCTAACTGGGAAATTTAAATCAATCCAAATGATTGGCTAAAGACAATCTATCAATCTATCTCTTACATTTGAATATAATTCTACTCACAAATCTGGAGAAAGGCACAACAACTCCATTTTATAAACCGCAGACAAGACATACTCTGGTACCCCTCATCCTCCCAACTGTACATTAATTTCAAGGTAAAACTCTCCCAATATTGCCGCCCAGCCTTGCGCGACATTGCTACCGGCCACTCCCCACATCTAAGCCACGGAAGTCACTTTTCTACAGAAGATGTTCCGTTTTGGCTCGTTTGGCCCAAACAACGCGGCGGCCAAAGCAGCCACCTCTCCCCCTTGTTGTCTATTCTTAGCCGTTTCCGTTAATAATACCCAGAGTATTGTCTGTGGTGGCCTTGAGGAGCGCCTCCCCCGACCTTCAGGAGGAGATCCTGTTTACCTTACAGGAGCTGCTGTCTCCAGTCCCTGTCTCTCTGGAACACTCTACCTTCACCTTTTGCCCTCCCACACCCCGCACCCCACCCTCACACACACAGAGCCGGGAGTTGGCACTCATCACTGCTCGTTCTCAGTTAGGGAAGACAGACAGATTTCCTGTGGAGGCAAGAGTCTGACGCCGCCTGGGCTGAAAAAAAAAAGAATAGAAAAAAGACCTAGGCCTATTAGGCCTTACTCTCTAGGTGAACTTAACTGTCCCATCTTCAACGTGGTCATGATTTTCTTACACAAACAGTTAACTCAATACAACAACCCAAATTATTTTCAATCATGCTGGGTAGCTAAATCCATTTGCAATCTGCAAATTAATATTAAATCATGGTATGACTGTATCTGAGACCCTCACCAAAACGATGGTGTTATCTGCGCTCCGGTGCCTGATGTTGTCCCCTGAGGACATTCCACTCTCTGTGGACCCAGAAATCTTCATGGGCCTCTCTCATCGCCATAGGGATGGGTGGGAGATCTATGGAAGGCATGGGAATGAAATTGTGAAGTAAGCAGTTTATTGGTCTTGCTTAGTGATGACACACTTGGCTAAGTTTGCTGTCTTCGGTAACAGCAGTTTTGTGAAATACAGCCAATCTCTGTGTCCCCATTAATTAACGTTAGACTAGGTCTGACTAAAACGTTGTGATTTGAGTTTCGCCATTTCACAATGCAGCTTTGTCTTATTCAGCTGTTAGGTACACGATTGATGGATCTTATTATATCATTTAACGTTACAATGTAAGGGCATCTTCGTTAGCTGACTAGTCAAGCTAGCGTGTAAGCTAACGTCATATAACGTTAATGTTAACCTAGCTACTTGATAGCTACCTAACTGACGGTCAGTGATTATTATTTTACCAGTAGATAACGTTATATATTCACAAAGTGTTTCCGCTTGGTACTAGCTAGGTAATTAGCTTGGTTAATTAGGCTGTCAGTGACCACAAACAATGCTTAGCCAGCTAAGCCTTTGAGCCAAGCTAAGGTTGGCTAAAGTACGCTACCTAGCTAACGTTAGCTACTGTTAACATAACAAGTTCACTTGCAACCGGCTCCTCGAGTCCACTGAGGTTTCCTCTGGACAACTGCTAATATTCACGTCAATTACGAAAGGATATACGTATAAATTAGCTTATCAAACTTACAAGGTTCGGTCTGCCGCAATTAAGTCAGACGTAGCGTTAATAACACCACTTGGTAACAAATGTTATATGCCTTGGCTGGCACTTCTGGCCGTGCTGCTGACTCGCTGTCACTGTTGTTCCCCGCCAAGTCGATGGGTGGCGGTGCGCCTCTTTTCACACTTGAGGAGGTATCATGGTCTTCCTTTTTAGTGAAGGATGTAGCTCTGCTGCTGCTGTGCATGGTTGTGACTGAATTCGTAACAATAACTTGTGTTTTCAACTTTCAGCAATGTTGTCATTGAATAATTTAAGGATTATTTGCACATCTCATGGTCTTCAGCATTCCAATAGGATACTGACAAACCGACACTGCTTAATCAAAGCTGCTTCTTATGCAACACTCTGCAAGTCTATCACCTGCAAGAAGGACATGAGGCACAGCAATACAAACTTGAGACCACTGTTGAAGGAGAGAGATGTGACGCATGACACTAATGTCAATTTATTAAGGACTTTCTCTTCGGCGCAAGTGAAACTCAACTGTTGGAACTGCAAACAATCACTTGAGGAAACGCCCGCATTCTTCTGTATGTCTTGTAAAGCAGTCCAACCCCCAGACGTTGGGGTATCATACTTCCAGATAATGGATTGGTGAGTAGTATCTGGTATGGTATTAGGCTATGCATTACAGTATGTAGGTAGACACGCATTACGCATTTGGAGTGTATACTGTCTTTCATACATTGTGACTTGTACCTGTAACCGAATTTCATGTTGACATTTACTGCTTTTTACAGTAAGGAGACATTTACACTGGACACACAGAAGCTTCAGAGGAGATACTTGCAACTCCAGCGGTCTCTTCATCCAGACAATTTCAGCCAGAAAACTGTGGTATGGATGCCGTTCTGATCACAGGGAATCAGACTAGGGATTGATTGATTAAGGTTAGGCTAACTAAGGGCAAAGATGGTGGCTAGATCACAGTAGGCTCTCAAAAACATCTAACAATGGGGGTATGACACCAGAATTTGGACCTGAATTTATATCTCCGGCAGCACACACAGCTGTCTGTTTTAACAGGCTATGCTAAAGCTTGGGCCTAGACAATATGGTATCAACAAAGAGGCCATATGGTTCATAATTGACAAATCATGTTTTAACGTAAGCATAGACCAATCCAGGGAACAGCACTAATTTGACTGATGGGTTGGTACAAAGGTGTATCTGTAAGATAGACACTTCTGGCTTTGATGCATCTAGGCTGTCTTTGTGCCAAAAGATGCTTTTGCCCACTATTCTAAATTGTAATATTAAAGATGTACTGAAATACAGTTTTAATGGAAATTATTTTGTCTTGCCATGTGCAGCTAAAAGAATTAAGTCAAAATGTAAAACAATATTTATATGAAGTAATTTCTGGGCTAGTTTTTGCATTTCCTTCACTCAGAGCCTATTGGTCTGAAAGGAAGTGCTCACTTCAGACATGAATATTCATGTCAATAAGTCATAAAAGTGCTTTGATTTATTATGCACTTTCTCTGTTAGTCTATTAATTCCAGTGCTTCCCACAGGTTCTTAAGTTTGGCTATATGTGATGGTGACAGGCTGGGGTGGGCAAGGAAGGTGCAGTCAGGCACTGTAAACACACTGTGCAACACAAGAAGTGTAAATGTGTCACTGGATAAGTGTGGGGAACCTATTTCGTGTGGACCTGTCTGATTTGTGGTCGGCATGCCATCAATAAGCAGCCTCGCAAGCCAACAGAAATCTTGCATGATTTTACAACGCAAGATTGTTGTTGAAATCATGCAAGATTTCTTCTGGCTTATGAGGCTAACCAATAAGTATATGAATGGAAAAACACAGAGTTCTTACATCAATGGCATACATAGCTAGATACTGATAGATAGATAAGGGACACACATAATTTGTTTTCTCACGGCTTTTGAGTTTCAGTATCCCATAGATGAACATTATTATTGTTGATTACTTTTTGCATTAGAATATGTTTCCTGCTTTGATTCAAATCCAACGGACCTGTAGGAATGATGAGTATATTAATATACAGTGGTTATTTGATCAAGGCTGTTTAATGAAGACAAAACGTACATTTTAGCAGCTAGATTTATAGCCATTACATTTTTTTAAAATCTGTTCATTTTTACAGGTTTCAGATCACAACTGGACTTCGTTTTGATTATATTCCTGAAGCCGTAACAAACCCTAAGCATTCAAGCAAGGTTTTAATTTTTTTTTATTAGTAATGTTTATAACTTAAAGGCCAAATCTGTAATCAAAATGTAATGAAATAGATAGCCCCACCACCACCAACAATAACAACAACAAAACTAGACGTGCTGTCGGCGGGTATATCCCCGAACGGCCGGAATTCTCAATCCACCTTTTGATCATGCCCCTAATCCAAGCCTTAGAGGAGAAAGTAATGTTTTTAGTTTCATGAGAATGGTTCCACCATGAGGCAAGATGACTCAGAACTTCACAGGCTTCCTGGCGATTGTGAGGCAAACATTTTTGTCAAGTTTGGTGGAAATCGGGCAGTGCATTCACAAGTAACAAAGCATTTCCTGTTTACCATGCTTTTTTCCCCCAAAATTTGATTGGATCTGGTGGTCATATGGTTCGGTCTATCAGTTATTTAAATGACACATTTTAAGTTGTTTAAGTTAAGATTCCACACAGCAGGTTTGGTGAGAATCAGGTGAGCAGGCAAGGGGACTAGGGAAAAAATGTGGTTTTCCAATAATTAAAGATTGCAGAAATTCCAGTATGGCAAACTTCATAGGTCCTTATGGCAAAGCTGTTGTGCATGAGTAGACGCATTTCTGGATACCAGTTTCATGACTGTATGACAACGGATATGAAGACAAACTAATTTGAATATTGAAAGTTCGGCCTGATGGTGGCACTAGAGGAAAGGTCATGGGGTCACCAAAATCAACAGCGTTCATCCTCAAGGGGTCATAAATGTACTCCGCAAATTTGAAAAGAGTCGTGGTAAATCCACACTGTCATTCGGGGATATAACAAGGACACACAGTGTCATAGATGTGAAGCATTCTTGCATGGATTGAACTGGTCTTACACAAAGTGTCATGCCAGTGAGCCGCCACTTGGGGCAGAGTGGCTAGGTGTGAGTGAATGACTGAATGAGTGAGCGAGCAAGCGAGTGACATGTTCACTCTCTAGTTCATTTTCTGAGCTTTTGATACAAGGAATAACGATAAACAGGTACATTTGAGTTATAAATCGCTGAAAATTATTTTCTGTATTTTGTGGCTGTAAAATGTTTGTTTACATTGGCGATGTTGACACACAAGTAAAGTGGACCTACTATTTTCTGATTTATATTGGATTAAGAAAGTTACAGAAAGCTCATTTTCCAAGTACAAGGTAAACTCTTCTTCAGTAAAGAGAATGTATATGAATAGGCTACATCCTACATTTATACCATCAATAAATTCCGGTTCAGGGCTTTAATATAATTAGTATAGTCTAATTGTAATCGTCATTGTGTAGAAATTTAATTTTGTGCATGGGTGGGAAAGCACAACTCAGAATATTGCAATCATCACATGCTAGGCAAACCATTATAATTACTCAGCAGGACTAAAAGAAAGTGGAGTTAAATGGTCTCCTTCACATCCTCCAACCTGTCAATTATTGTACTGACTGTGCCATTGTTTAAATAATCAGCACCTCCGGCCATTTTCTTAATTGGACATCTTCTACCATTCGGGGTTGGTCAACATACACAGAAAGCTCATTACTTAAACAAGGATGCCATGCAATCGCCTACTGCATTGGATGTTGTTACAGAAACGTCTCTACATGATGGGCCCACAGGCCACCGCTTGAGACTATCGATTTTCACGAGGGCTGACAGATTTGACAGCCGTAAAAATGTTCTCGATCCACCAACCATCTCCAAGCTATTTTCCTCTCCATTCTCACCTCGTTTCCCATAGCCACCAATGTCTCACTTACATCTGTGTCCCTTGATGGATCCCAAACTGCTCCACTACAAAAGAGTGGCAGGATCTGTCGCAAATCTAATTATCAGTGTCGCCGAGGATTTGGCTTTTGCAAAATTATCCCCTTTTGAGACGGGTTCAAAGACAAAAGTGCTACAGATTGAAACTGCAATGTGTGAAATAACTTGGACATAATCCCCATGCTATTTCCTTTTTTGGTGACGGTTCAATAGGTAAGTCTAGATATTGTGAAATGCTTATTTAAAGATGCACTCTGTACGATTTACCATTGTTTGGAATAAGAACTGTGTAGACTCATAATAACACATATATTAATGGCTGAGTCTACACAGTCCTCACTCTGACAGGCCATCAGTAAGGAATGTGTAGACTCAACCATTAAAGTATGTGGTTGAGTCTACATGGTCCTCATTCCAAGCTATGGAAAATCTTACAGAGTGCACCTTTTATTAAAAAAAAAAAAAAAGTCTCATGATTGTCATTTACATGTGCATCTTAGTCATTAAAATGATGATGATCTTGCTTTTGCTAATGACTTTTATTGCGGATTTATGTAGCTTGTCCTCATAATTGGGATCACTGTTTGATGGCAGCGTCTGCCTTAATACTATGCCTTTGCAGACAGAACAGGAGTATTCAGAAAACCAGTCTGCTCTTGTGAACAGAGCATACAAGACTCTGCTCAAGCCTTTGAGTCGTGGTCTTTACATGGTGAGTTTGAACTCCAGGACTTAGCCTCATGTATAATGTATGCTGTATTTTCATAGCTACTTATCTCTTGTTATCCTCTCTGTCTCTGATCACTTGCTTTGGAGATGTATCCTCACCATCTGAAAATACAAAGTGGTGAAATGCATTGGAATCATTAGTTCAGCGGTTGTGTTGAACTTCCACGTGTTTTCAGTTGGAGCTGAGGGGCATGTGCATAGAGGAAGGAACTGACCCAGAGGCTGACCCACAGTTCCTAATGGAGCTAATGGAGATCAACGAAGCATTGGCTGAAGCACGGACCCAAGAGGAAGCCAACGAGATCGGCCAGTCAACAAAAGGTTTGAAAATATATATTTCATGAAGGGGATATTCCACCCATTTTAAGAGGCCCATCTGATTTGTCAAAAAACGGAGCCATTTTAGTCCATCCAAAAAGCCCTTTCACCCAGTGTTTTGTTTTTCAGATGCAAGACGCCTCATGGACCGCAATGTCACTATCTCGCTCACTCACTCACTCACTCACTCATTCACTCAATCTAAATCAGGCTAAATCCTAATCTCCAGACTATAGACTCGCGGACTGAGCCTTCACTGATTTGACCGACGTATATCTGAGTTCTTGTTGTTACAAAAAGTTTTTGTTCTTTTTTTTCCTCACAATTTATCAAAATAAATCTCATATAAATTCTTCTGCTGTATGTAGTTATACATGAAACAGTGAGGGGGCTGTTTGGAAGGTGCTACATGGGATTTTTCAGAGAAATCTTGAAAAATCCCATTGATTTACATCAACAAATGGTAATGATTATGAAATGAAATGGTTATCATTAATTTAATCAAAATAATAGAGTATCACAATTGATGATATAAGAAAAAACACAATATGCAGACTTAATTTTAGTGATATATTGCCCAGCCCTGACTTGTTGACTTGTGACTCGTTGTTATTGTTTTTGTTGTTGTTGTTGTTGTTGTTGTTGTTGTTGTATCAAGCCCCTCTGCCTAAACAACATGCAACATTAAAACATTTCCCCCCTCCTCATTTCAGTGAAACTGCAAGAATTAACAGAGCAAATAGAGATCACCCTGCGGAAAGGTACGATTACTCAGACGTTGCATTGAATATTTTCACTGCCTCCCACTCGTTTTTTTGCTTGTATCCATAAAGAGGCTTTCTGTCAAGTCGTTGAGTGACTCATATGATTGAACCTCTTTTTGCAAACTTCTGTCTTCTTCTTTTTTTTATCAGGAGAGCTTCAAGCTGCTAAAGCACTGCTCGCCCAAATGAAATACTTTGCAAACATCGAAGATAAAGTGAAGGAAAAACTTTCAGAGCTCATGTAACAACTTTTGTCCTTTGTAGCACTTTTTTTTGACATCCCCAGCCTATTTAAAAAGTTGTACAGAAACGACTCCCAGTACCCTTTCATTGTACATTTTAATGGTGCATACTTTCAAGTTTGAGAATAAAGAAACACTTATTATGTCTGCAACATATCCTTTTAATCACAGTTGAATTTAAACATATAATACATACATGATACATACATAATTGTCTACATAAAAAAAGAAAGAAGAAGAATTGTTTTTGAATTAATCATCAAGCATTTCTCTCGTGCAACACACATCAGAATCACATGCAGTTAGACCTAATGCATCATTGAATATGACAGAGATCTGTAATTGCTTCGGATTAAGGCGCTGCTCAGAACGTTTACATGATTATCCTGCTTATCAGTTCAGCATTCGGTCGTGTGGGCCTCATTCTCACCACAGGCAAAGAACGAACAGTCAGTTCCATTCCATTCCACGAGTTACCTGTAGGGGGAGACATAACACCTTGACAACACGCAGACAGAAGAGGAGCGTGACATACTGTACCAACCAGACTCCAGCCAAAAGAATATCCTTTATCAAGGTAGACAACCTTTTGAATTATTTATGGTTGGCTTTATATGTAACATTAATGCTATGATAATCAGGAAGACTCCACTGAATGAAGATTAGCTGTTAAGCCGAAGACCTGTGATCTGTGTAATTTATAGTTGTGCACAGGCTCACCATTCAGCATATTGACTGTTGCATCAGAATGTAAATTCATCCACTTTTTCCTCCTATATATATATATATATATATATATATTCAAGCTTTTATCTACACCATAAAGGAACACTTTACTTCTCTGATATTTCTTGTAATCACGCTATGACTCATGATAGAGGAGTAACTGACGCAGGCAAGGTATAAAGTTACCCATATGGTTTCTTATGGCTGAGTACACAGAGAATTGTTGACCATTATCTTTGACTGCAGACGTAATGTCAAACGTGTCACTGTTGTCAGTTATGAACGGTTTCACTCGCTGGAGTGATGCAATGCAGTAGAAATTCCCAGGTTGGAAAGACAATACACATTCCATAACACTACCTGTGAAAAGACATGGTTCCCATCCACACAGTTGAGAGAGAAGGTTGAGTGTTGTGGGGGGAAAAAATTGTGTAGCCTATGTGTTGCCCAATATTAATATTATACAATCATTTCATTGTTGAGAACCATGGCAAGACACAGCCGTTTCTATAGAGCTCTTGTTCTCCTAAAACATTTTTTTAGATGATTTTACAAGAAAAACAAATATACTGTGATATATATTGTTATCGTCTGAAATTCAAAATATATCATGATATGAAATTTAGGGTTGGTTATCGTTAAAAATCTTTCGATTCAGGTGCCAAAACTGATACTTTAAAACGATGCCGGTTACTAAACAGTGCCAAAATCGATACTTTTCTGCTTCTTTTGTTTTGAATAAATACCAATGCAAACACCAAATCACCAATATTTTACTTGGTGAATGTCATCTCTTGTTCTATCAGAGCCATTGTTACATCTGTAACTGTTGCTCTTTTCCCTCTGACCTGCCTCTGAAAACCAGTGTCTCAGATGGAACATACGGCTGCACCACACTGCTTATAGTACAAGTACATGGGTCCGGGCTGCATCTCACTGCTTACAGTACAAGTACTTGGGTCCGGGCTGCATCTCACTGCTTACAGTACAAGTACATGGGTCCGGGCTGCATCTCACTGCTTACAGTACAAGTACATGCATCCTCACTATTTCAGTGCTAATTTCGGTGCCGCACGTGATTCGGTCCGGGTAGTATCGACCATGTTGGAACCGGTACCACTCGGTACACAGTTCTTGATACCCAACCCTACACCCACCATATCACCCACCTCTACAGGGATCTCCATCTGACATGATTTTAGTGATACTAATTGGCACATAAAAGCATATCAGTCTATACAGTGGGTGTGGCGATACATGTAACCGTGTAGAGAATGAAACTTATGATCAAAGTAGCCATTCTTATACCTTATTTTATATGTGCTGTTGTTATTGTAAATGACATAATACTGAAAAAGCTATTCTCTGTTTTTTTTTGCTGATGACCACCTGGATCCTCTTCAAGGACCCTTTTGCGGTCCCCGCACCCCACTTTGGGAACCACTGCGATAGAATAAAGGAATATGCCATGTGTGAAAGTGTCAATTGCACGAGAGAACACCCCAGAAGTGGGGCCAATCTGGCTTCAAACCCAAACCCATGTAATGCCACTACAGTATTTTTTTATAGGCCCGCCCCGGCCCGCCGGAACATCCCTCAGTAACAGATCTTGACTGGTTGTTTATTAGGTCTGGAACAACAATGTCACATATCAGTGAGTTTTTCCACAGCAGAGAAGCACTTGGCTAATACTGGTGGATAGACGGTAAATTAAACGGGGGGGGGGGCCCTCCCTCTTCATGGAGACTCACACGGGCCTATTTATTATTCATGTCGTAATCGGAAGGCATCTACGGTGCCTCTAAATTAATGAGGAAAATGTGATCGACCAACTCAGAGGCCACCGCTGTCTCCCAGGACTCTTTGAAAATTGAGTTCGAGAGAGAGGAAAGAGGGTGGAGGGAAAAAAAACCTTGCTGCAGTCAAGCAGCAAAATTGACTTGGATGGGAAAGCATGGTGAAATGAACTAGGTACATGTGGTTTTCAGATTAAGCTAGGTCTGCTAAGCTAGTAGGAATCGGAGCAGAAAGGAGTGAGGCAAAAAAATAAAAATAAAATAACCATACACAATTTCCTGTGGCTCTTAAGAGTGTTGGCTGAAAATACTATTTGGACACAAATTGCTGTAATGTGGTCAATTATTTCATACAGGTTATTTTATAACGCAAACATAACTCCTACTGGTTTTTAGTGATACAGGTTTTTAAATAAACAGCTTATGTCTGGTGAGACATGGTTGCCATGCTTCTGCTGGGGGAACCTAACTGGTGCAAGAGGGGTCCCTGTGCCTTATAGCAAGGGGGCAGATACAGTTTAGGGGCAGGATCCCTTATATAGACCTTGGAACATGAAATGGAAACAGTAGCCAGAAACTCCTCTGATTGACAGAGGTTAAAAACCGATGGAGGATGACTCATTGTGGTCGAGCTCTGCCGCTTCTCACAGCCCGGCAGCAAGCATTTATGATCCTCTCCCTCTTCAGCTCGTCTGACTCAGTCTGTGAAACGTCTATTCCACCCCTTCACAGAACCCTCAAGGCTGTGTGCATACTGCGTGTGTGTGTGTGCTTGTATTCTTTGTCTTTCACCAGGTAGTAATACCGTTATAATCTACAACTGTTAGGATTTTGTGTTGCCTGTA